>CAEMYA010001588.1:4092023-4135034 GCA_903131615.1 Diplodus sargus | reverse complement strand
CATAAAGACGAGGGGACACAGCTACTGTAGCCTTGCTATGCCCAAAAGTAAAATGTCTTCTTGCTTTGTTGCATAGGCTACTAGATTCCTATCACCCGCGTTACGTGGCCTGCTTAGCTCAGGGATAATTTTTCCACACAGACTGTTATTGCGGACACACACCACTGCGTTCAGAATTGAGTGGGCGTGATGGCGGAGAGCCAAGAAACCGTCCGTAAAAGACCAAAGTTTGGAATCATTTCACACTTGAAAAAGATGATAACAAAGTGCAATGCGTCTACTGCAAAGCAGAACTGGCATACCACAACAGCATGTCAACAATGATTCTGAACCAAAAGCATCCAGTTGTTAAGTGTCGCCGACACGAGCTAACGTAAACATTGATGTTTGCTAATTCAACGTAGCCTACCATCGCTAGTTAGAACATGTGGTATTTAAAGGCTTTAGCCTGAAGTCAGTATGACTAGATGTCACGTTAAGATGTGGAAACTAATTTGTGTTAAATTGCAAGAGAGTAATAGCCTACACCAAATAACTTCTTTCCATATACACACGCTCAACTTGTTTCTCTCACTCTCCCTCACGCACACGTGCACACACAAACAAACACACACCCTTACTGCTGCTGTTAGGAAGAGTTGGTATAAATACCTGTATGTTTTTTCAGGAATAAAAGCCAACTGCTTAGTCTATTTAACAGGCCTGTCATTTTCGTCATGCATTATTTGGTATACTTGTTTAATAATGCAAAATTATTTTTTATTATATCATTCGATTCATCGATGGGATAATCAGTAGAATACTCAATTCTAAAACAATTCGATAGCTGCAGCTCCAAGGCTACCCCTTTCTCCCACCCATCATTTCTTGTATGCCTCTACATTGTTACCTGTCCAATAAGACCAAAAGTCCTCTTTCAGCAAAAGATAGTTACAAGCTCTACTTTGGCTAGCTCTGGCTTTCTTTAAGCCCTGGATGCATCAACCAAAATGCTAGGGACCAAGAAAATAACGACGTACAGTTGCAGTTTGGGATGAACAAAAGTCGACCCTGGGTCACCTCCCTCGTTAGTGTAATAAGATGGAGGATGGAGCCATGTTGTGTTGCTATAATAACATAAAGTCATTGTCATCAAGTCCCTGAATTTCAGCTCAGCTTTATCTTATGGCTGGGTGGTCACACATGAACAAATGCCATGTAGCAGGGACACACTGCACGCCGCTGACACTGACCTCTCTGTCCAGGCCGGCTGCCACTGTCACTATGTCTCCGGTCTCGCTGTTGATGGTGAACATGTTGGGGATGGGGCTGTGGGGCGTCTGCGACAGGATCCGGTAGCGCACCATGCCGTTGGC
The DNA here is from genome assembly GCA_903131615.1 of Diplodus sargus. Taxonomy (NCBI): domain Eukaryota; kingdom Metazoa; phylum Chordata; class Actinopteri; order Spariformes; family Sparidae; genus Diplodus; species Diplodus sargus. The sequence continues at coordinate 4,133,679 of CAEMYA010001588.1, read as the reverse complement.
TGTGGTGGAGTCGTCCGAGTCGGTGGCTGTGACCTGCATCACGGAGGAGCCTGCGGAGAGAAAGTTCATTCGTGAGGCGGGATACTCCGTAAAGTAGATCATGTACATCAGTGCAGACAGCAGCAGAGGAGGCCTAGTTGGGAAAGAAAGCAAGACAGAAAAACAAGCAGGCGACATTCATTAAAACACCGATGTGACAAAGATGTGCCTTTCAAGGTCCTTCGCACGCGTTTTTTTTTCGGTTTAAAAACACATACAGCATAATGAATGTTTCTTGGAAGCCCATTACTGGTAATGAATTTGTAGAAAATATCAAAGAGGAGAAAGAGGGCTCGGAAGACGACAAGCACATGTATCAAAGAGGTAACAAGTCAATCAGACTTTGCAAATTGCTGTGACACTCTCTGCTCTTTTGCAAAAAACTGAGAGTGAGAAAAAGTGTGAAAGTGAGAGCTATGACAGAGCACTAAACAACAAAAAAACAACAACAAAGAAATCTGTTAAATAAGATCCTATTTTAAGCTGTGCTGTTTTGTCCTTTGTATATAGAAAGCTAGTGGGGCAAAGATTCCACCTCTGCAGAGTCCATTTAGTAATGAGGAGCGCTGGGTCTTCTGCCATTTCCACCATCCATTATTTCAGCCTTCAGCGCCTCCGTGGCTGCCCTTAATGCTCCGATGCTCTCTCCCTATTTGTCTTAGAATCACGGATAAACACTGCCATTTAAGGCAGACAGCACAGAGGTGTTGAGGTGGAGGGAGTGTGTGCATGTGCCTGAGTGTGTGGGTATAGAGTGTATGCACGTCTGCATCTGCTTACAGGTGCGTGTGTGCATCTGTATACGTGTGTGTGTCCTCGCAGCACGTCTGGGGGTGAGAGGCCTCGTGTTCCTGCATCTTCCCAGAGTAGAATTATTGATTTGCACGAGTTTGTCAGCTGATGCTCGCAAATGCGACCAGGCAATTAGGAGCACTTTGTGCTGGAAAGAGGAGGGATCACCTCTCCTCTCTTGCAGGGTTCTGTGAAAATGTCACTTTCCATCAGCCTGCCATTTACAGGCTGCTGCTGCTGCAGAGAGAAAAAGACCGTCAGCTGGCAGGGGGGGAAAGGCACAGAGAAGAGATGGCTGAGGCACTAACATGCTTGGATTAGAAGGCACCAAATCGTGGCTCAACAGCTATTGCAGTAACCCTCTGGTTAACACAGTGGGTGCGATGGTGGGTGGTAGGTACCATGCTGGGCAGGTTAAGAATCAGCAATGTTAAATTATCACATCAAAAGCAATCAAAAGAGAAAGTTTTGCTTCACCACCTTCTAAAACATAAAAGGTTAAAGGAGACCTCATATGCTTTTTGTTTTTTTCCCTCTCCATCAGTGTTTAATCGTTTGTGAAAGATCCTAAAAAGTTCAAAGTCTGCAGCAACAGGAGCTCCTCTCTCCCACGGAAAACACCGCTCCTGAAGCCCCTGGTAGTGGTCCCGCCTACATGGATATCACCAGTCCATTACCTTTTTTTCCACCTGAACTTTTGGCTACACCGAGTCAAACCGAGCCGCGCCGATTTGCTTTTCCATCACCAGCTTTGCTGCGCAAGTTGAGCCGAGTTGTGCCGAGTTGGACCTGCCCCGGAGTAGGGCCAAGCTACTGTAGACTGCAGCAAACCCGTAACATGCACCTGTCTCCCCTTCACAAGTGTGTGTTGCAAATTGATCCAATCGACAGTATGAGAAAACTGATGTGTTTGTTTGTGAGCACTAAAGCACATAAACCTATTCTAGCTGCAACCAAAAATAAAATGATGAACCTGAAAAGGAGCATGATATGTCTCCGCAAATGTCTGACAAGGCAGGAGAGAATCCTGGACCCTGCGGTCTCTTACGGGTCTGAGCACATACAGGTGTCTCTATTCCCATAATTGGGTCTAGATGGCACCATCGTAGGACAATTGAGGCCTCAAATTCCATTTCAGACGTCATTACGTTTCAAAGAAGAATTTGTCACTTTGTCCAGAGTGGAAAAAGAAAAGAAAAGACAAGAGGAAGAAAAACAATTACTGCTATTCCACTGAGGACGGCGTCAATATATAATCAGCCATTCCGGTCCCGTGGGGGGGGGTGTTGAATCACATGTCAGCATTGCTACTTTTCACTTCAATGAGGACGATTCAGTGATATGATGATGGTGTGCTTTCACATCCTAGGAGGGGCGGCCATGCCTGAAAGGGTTAATCTCTGAGCCTGTTTAATTCCTCTTTAATTTGAACACTAATTCCAAATCCTAATTGCTTTTCCGCCAAAATCGCTGGAGCTGAAAATTTAACTGGTGGTAGGCGCGCATATTGTGGGCCATTTTCCATTTTGCGCACGTGATCCGAGATCACCGGTGAGGTCTATCCGCTGCCTAAACATTAGTAAGCCAGAGTCAACATCTGCCTTCCAATTAGAGGGAAGATGGGGAAAAAAGAGGAAGATGGATGGAGAAAGACAGATATAGCGGCAACGGGGAAATAGATGCGCAGATAGGGAGCGGAGGAGGAAATTGCAAAGCAGAAAAAGAAAAGTGAAGATGAGAACAGGGGCGAGAGGGTTTACAAAGACCGCTAAAAGCAAAAGTACAAGGGGAAGTCAGGGAGTGAGAGTGGGTGAACTCTATAAGAGGATAGAAACTCTCATCAGAGGAGGCAAGATAGAGGATGAATGAGTGGTACAGTAGATAGAGTGGAAGGGGAAGTACATGTGAAGAGGTAGGAGAGGTCCAAAGAAAGCTTGAAACCAAGTGAATCTCAGGTGATGAAGGGGACACGCAGTGTTCACACAAGAGCCTCTGATGGAGCCCACGACTCTCTGAGGACACGAGGACACAGTCAAACCACTGGAACCATTTAGAGACAGCCACTGTGAAGGAGGTCAGAAACAGGCAGCGATGCAAAGGCCTTGTACGTGTGATGAGCAGCGGTGCTAGCAGTGGTCTGATATTGAAAGGAGGCGCTCCACTGTGTTTACGGTTGAAGATCAGTTTATTTGTCACAGTGAGAAATACCTGAGAAGCATTTGTCATGAAGAGGTCCAAATTAAGTGTTAAGGCAATCTAAAGAAATTCTGCCTTTGTATTTATGTAATGGTTTGAATTTATTTTGCAGCGATTTATGGTTTCCCCAGCAGGGAGTGACGTCAGGATCAGGTCAGACTCCTAAATGCAGGTAGGGAGGCCTGAGGCCGGAGAGGTGGGGCTGAGGTGATAAGTGGGCTCAGAAACAGGTGTGTCTCTTCTTTGTCACACAGACAGTGTTTGGTGGCAGCACCGCATGGACACCTCAGAGACGCCAGTGGTGATAAAAGTTTAATTTAATCACATTGACAAATAAAGTAATTCTAAGTAAGTAAACGAGAAATTAAAATGTTTTTGTTTATCTATTATTTAAATGCACATGGCTTAAATGATCGTGTTTAACATCAATATAGTGGCACCGGTGGTTTGAGGAGTGACACATCTTAGGATTTATCTATTATTCCCTTTCATTGTTTAAACTCATATAGACCATCTGATTTAGAGAAAGAAGATTTGATTTGAATATAGACCATCAACATAAATATCAAGTTTGGAACATATTTCAATCATTAAAGTAGTTAGAATTAGTTAAAATGCATTAGTTTGAGTTAAATGTATGAATTGGATTAAACATTTAAGCATAAAGCATGATTTAAAACGAGTGGGTTTAATAATTTAGAACTGTTTAAAACGTATTGATTTCGTAAGATAAAATTGAAGTGATTTAAATCATTTAATATTGAGAAAGTGTAGTAATGGACTTGATTAGTAATTATTTAACTTAAGTTAGATAATGTTCAGATAATAATAAGGCAATTGATTTTGTACTTATTTAATGACTGCCTGATTTTTTTGGTTTATTTTCGTCAGATCTCCAGGGTCTAAACTCCATTGGTGGGGTTCCTATTCTGCGCACAGCTTCATCCCCTCCCCAAATATCACTTAATCGCGATAGAGTCTAACCTGTAAAACTTCCTCATTCTTTTTGTACACATGGCAATAAATCACTCAAAGAATAGTTTTCTCTCCTGAGTGGATGGATATTACAACTGATCAATCAGCAGCAAAGCCTAAAGAGGAAGCAGGCCGTGATGGATTAATGGGTCAAGCACAGGACCACCCCAAAGGAGACCGTGTTTGTGTCTCATGCTCTCACACTTCAGGTTAACACAACAAACCACTACTACTTTAGGTTTAGGGGTAAGATCATGGTTTGGGTCACAATAACCCTTTAAAAACGCTTGGCATGCGTTGTTACTCGCACGGCCAGTTCCCCCTCAGCCTCCTAGTGTTCTCCCTGTGTTTTTCCCCTTCTTCATGTTTCCAGCGCTCCCCTGTCTGTCTCTGTCATGTTTGTCTGTGTGCCCTGCTGTGGCTGTGGTTTCCCTCCTGGTCAGGCTCAGTGTGAAGACCTTGCTGCAATCCATTAATCACTCAGCCCGGTCTACACCCCTGCCTCTCATCTGCTTATCATCCTGCAGTATATCTCCCCCTGCTCTCCACCCACCCTCCATCAGATAGTTGTCTCACCGCAGTGGTAGCTACACTTTAGGCTCAACTCCTTGCTTTTCTGTATTTTTTTGCCTTCTGTGCTCTTATAACATTCTCCCTGTGTCTCAGCATCGCCAGCCAGCCAGCCATTCCCTGCTGGCCGCGCTCCCTCATTCTACCCCGCTCACTCCAGCCTCACTCTTCCATTCGTCTCAGCCACTCTGGAATTCCCTCTCCCCTGCCATCAGCCATCATCTAAAGCCTGTTTTCAATAAAACAGCTTTGACTGCTCTGCCCTGCTCCGCGTCTCGCACTTGGGTCCAAACTTGTTCTCAACACGTGTTAGGCTCATGTTGAGTATGTACATATTAGAACGTACATCGACGAACGCCTCGAGATGATGTCCTCGGCGGGGGGGGGGTTCAAGGATTAAATTTCCCTATATAACTTGGTGATTCATGAAAAGTTCACGAAAACATTCAGAATGTGAAAGTGAGAGAAGTCTGTTACCCCTGTCTCAGACCGGGCTGTGTCAACTCCTGTCATGTTTGAAGGTCAGCTCATAAGATTTTTATGTTGACAAATACATATTTTAAATAACACATCTACACAGCTTGTAGAAAGGTGCAGAATAAAATCTATTTCCCTTAAAAACATTGTTAGGAATGTGAATGGTCAATTTTAAAATGTTTGTCGGTTCCAAATTGATTGATTGTTTAAGAATTCTGATTCGAGCAGCGAACAAGATTTTTTCAGCCAATAGCATAATACTGTTGGTATTATGTGGGATCTGTGTTTCGTCATCATCAGCACTCTTTGTAGTTGCCCGTTTGTGGAAAAAAACACAGTTCTACAGTTCAGAGGCCCTAATGTTAGCTAGCTAGCACTACCAACATTAACGTTCACTAGTGTTAGCTTAATGCAAAACTGGCAACCACTTGAGGGAGCAGATGATTGGAACAACAGCGGTGCTGTGATGTCAATGCCTTGGGATGAGGGAGACAGAATGATATATTTAGTGTCTGAATATTATCAAGAACACCTTTTAAATATAAATGAAGCAGCTGTGCAATCGTCTCAAAACAAACCCATGCACCTCTTGCCTACTTTTAGGCTCACGGGCATCATAGAAGTTGCAATCACTGGCTTAGTATAAATGTTTTACTTTGAGTAACATTGAGGCTTGAGGACAACTTCACATTTGATATAAACATCATCCAACTTTGGGCCTCTAAAGAAAGAAAAGTGCTGCCCCCTTTCTTTGTAGAAAGGGAGATTCTCACGTGTTCCTGGCTGTAAAACATAACTATAAAAGTTTAGATGCTATAAAACTGTAAAAGCATCAAAATCAGCCCACAGAGAAATACTGAAGTCTGTGTTCAAAAACCGTTCCTTTAAACGAGCCGCCATAACTTTGGTGAGGTTGTGATGTCAAAACTGTACAATCACCACCCTTAGCATGGCTGTGGTGGTAAAAACACCAGTAGAGCTGATGTGGAAACAAGTTGGGCGGGTTTTGCTCAGGCCTGTGAAAGCTGACCAATCAAAGCAAACTGGTCTTTTTGGGAGGGGGGCCTTAAAGAGACAGGACCCTAAATGGTGTGTTCAGACAGAGGCTGGACAGAGGCGCTGCAGCAATGGACAGTATGAGTGTAAACATTTTGTAGTATATGCCTAAAATATAAGTATGAGCTTAAAGATGAGTATATTAAGAGACCTTTAAGCCCTGATGAATTTTCTAGTTGACACTATGACTAACACATTAAAGATCACAGTGAGAAAAAAACTGCGTACAAAGTCTTCCACCAAAACTGAGCGAAACATCGCTTTGCTCCTCCATCTCTGCTCACCTCCACCACTGCATCCCTCTCACCCTCCTGTGCCAATCCTTAATTACCCCCCCAGGGTAAGACAGAGAGAGAAAGTCTCTTAAATCTCGCAGCAACTGTTAGCAAACTCTTCAGGAGAGAGAAAAAAAGAGGAGAGAGAGTGAGAGACGCTCCTCTGTCCCCTCCCTTGGGACGGCAAATTGACTGTGAGAGAAGGCACTCAGCTGCTGGTTTTGATCTTGCACTCTCATTTCCGACGGCCTTTTTGAGGAAGATGGTCCATAAAAGGGAACAACTCGCTGTCAGAGTCGGGAGAAGGAGGGTTGGGGGGAGAACGACAGACACATCACAGGGCAGATGTTCTCTATACACTGCTGCTTCAGAACTTAAGAGCTTTCTGAGGAAGTCACGCCATGTTGATCTTGATCTGAGGCCGCTTAACACAGCGCGTGGACTGTGTCATGTCACAGTCTCGAAGATTTGACAGAAATTCGAACATTTTGCTGACCTTGAAAAGGCAAAGGTGTGTCATGTATTTCATATTGATCATTTCATGGCTGTATGAGTGTTTAGTTAGAGGCAACTAGTGATTTTTATAAGATACCAAATGAGGAGAATCAAAAGACGCTATCTGCACACAGGTTTGGCAAGATTCCCAGGATCATCCTCATATTTTTCAAATTTAATTACATTGATTCCTCATTAACAAGAGCTGAATGCAATCAAGATAGCTCGGTTTGTCATGTACTGTTTTGTTATGTTTGATTACCTGAACAAATTAAATTCTATTAGTCGGAGGTTCATTGGGTGCTGAGCAGCGGGGCCCCGGTGGCAGAAAGTGACAAATGGAGCCGTTTCAAACTGATCCCGGCTGACGGTCTGATCGGATCTCTCCCTACATAACATCTGGTGGCCGTGATAAGGGCGATTCCCTGTGGGTCTCCCTCTTTGATGGCTTTCACGCAGCGCTAGACGTGGAGATGTGTTGTAATGCTTCAGAGAACCATTGCTATCCGGGTTTGTAGATACAGGATGTGATACTACTGCAGATCTACAACAGAACCACCCTTTTGATTCAACCCTGTGTCCTAGAAGTTATTTTTGTGTATTACACCATTGTTTTTCATAATTACGCTCTGGTGAGTTGATTTTTGATCAGCGACAGCGTTACTTTGAGGGAATGAACAGTAAATGACCTATTCTGTAGTAAAAAATAACATGATACTTCCCTAACTATAACCCAGTGCTGCCAGTGGCTAGACATAACCATAAAAAGCTGAATGATGCTGTAGACACTGCAAGGTTGCTTATTTGGGTGAAAAAACCACTGAATGAAAACCACTGTCAGTGAACATTTCACTGATACTGTCCGGTATGTTCATTAACAACATTTCCTCATTAAGTTAAAGGTGCAATTTGTAAGATTCTAGTTGAGAACGTAAATTTTTTTTTAACTAAAATTAGCAGCAGAATGTGAGGAAATAACAGGTTTGACATTATGCCGGGTGCATTGTGTTCCACAGATATCGACTGAAGTTAGCATGCTAACCAGCTAACCCCGGCCTTGGTCCAATGCTTCTGTGCTAGCAGCATAAATGTCAACTTCAAGCTCCCAGTCCAAACCACTAGCTGCACGGTTAACGGTTAGCATATCAACAGTTACTGATATGCTTACCCTGTTTGTATGAATTTGACAGCTGGTCAGTTCTTATATATTGCACCTTTAATAGAAAATGCCATCCCTTCTGCATTATGACATTTTCCTCTAAACGTACTGACAGTGGCAAATCAGTTGCATAGAAACGCAGTCTCTAGGACACATAGCTCCTTTGCTTGGCATTGAGAAAGAAATACGACAACTTCCCACGATAAGGCCTTGTATTGCTGCGAATGTTAGTCATTGTGCACAGGTCTATTCATTGGTGTTGTAAAAACCAATGCAATCGAACCCACATATCCTACGCATCAAGGTTAATCGTTCTAGTGCTGATGAATACATTTTCAATTGAGTTCCTAATGGTGCATGATCATTTTGACAGTTTCCCACTTACTCTGACAAAATAGCCGAATTCAATTCCTTTTCTTTTCTAATGTTTAAAGAAATGTAATCTAACTCAGGTGCTGTCTAACTTGCTTCATGCAGATCTTTTTTTCTTTTGATCTCTGCTGCTGAGAATTTCCTCACCAAGAAGTGCTGCAAATACGTTCACTTTGTCTCGACAGCATCAAGAGTTAAGTGAGAAATTTCATACAGAATATGATACGATTGAAAGCTTGATTTTGCTGTGGCTACAACAATGTTTTAGAAACCCCCCTCCACGTGTGACTGTCACTGTAGTCATATCTGTTACCTCGAGTGATTGATATGAATATACTTTGATGTCTGACAGCTGCTGTGGGCACTGGGAGAGAACTGAGATACTCCAGCACCGTCCAGCTGCGGTGCTGTGACAGCTTTAAATACGCCACCTGTTTGCAGGATGGAGAAGGAGCGGGTCACCTGCAGTAACTCCACGGGGATTTCCACGGTCATCCTCATTCCTCGGAATGATCCAAGCCACGTGCAAATTCCGTAAAGCTCAGCGCGAGTGCTCACTGCACCTATTTCAACTGGTGGCTCTTTTGGTAATCACTTCAAGTGTCAGACGTACGTGTGATGTGAACGTTTAAAGGATTTAGGGTAAGAAGGAGCGAGGTAAAGTCCTATTTCAGGGTCAGAATAGTGATAAAGTGTCAGCAGCAGAGGTGCTATTAGGGTGAGGCGAAGGTGAAGACCGAAAGAGATAATGTAAGTTTATTCTGTGGCTCGGATTCCTCTCTATTTTCGTTCCGGTAACTCTTATATTCAATCTTAATATTCTTTTTTGCCTCAGGTTTTGTGATTCAATGCAGCAGAGTTTCTGGTGTGCGAAACAAGGTGCACACAAAAAGAGTTAGTCAAAGTCAAAGTTGATATTAATAAATCTGCATGACCTCAAATACACATCTTTCAGTCGGCTGCGCCTCCCTTTCTCTATCTGGAGTGCTGCTGGGTATGAAAACCAACTTTGGCAGAAGTGTGCGACACTTGAGGTCTAAACTGGCTCCATTATTAGCGAGTGAAAAATGTAACCGGCGGAGGATGTATTAATGGCTCAAATGGTCCAGAAAAGTATTTAACGTCTCCTTGAACCTACACTTGTTTTCTCCGACTACACAGGCAATGATTCTCAACAATCTCAATTCAGAGACGAATGTCTGAGCGGAGGAGGACAGACAGCGCCGCTCTCCATGCACAATATGCTTTTTGACACCAAAACTCTCATCATCTGCAATGATGGGTGCCATAAACACACCTTTCTTGTGATCGCTTAACGAAGAGCAGAGCAATTACACTGCACATTGTGTTTCGTATCTCTGGTTAATTGGTATCCCATTTTTGCATTCTGTTCAAAACAAAATTTAATTCAAAGACTTTTGTCGTCGCGTGTTCTCATTTTAAGACTAAGCCGAGAGTATCAGTGTGAAAAAAAACAAAAAACCTTGAAGAAAGTAGCTTTAGGAATGTCTGGTTGCCCTCGCTAATTAGGAGCCCTGTATATGGACCCATGCTCCAGTGAGGAGTAACCAGTACTCTCAAACACACACACAGCAATCCCGCACTTGCTCATCCATACACACACGTACACACAACACAACACGCTTTCCTATATTGTTTACAAATCCCCCCGAGATTAAACTGTGCAGTAGAACAATATCTGAACGCTGTGAAGACAAACATGGGTCCTCGGGGTCTGATTGTTAGAACAAGAGTTCTTCCAGTCGAGACATGAAAGCTACTTGCGCATTCGGCTCTCGTCTCCGGCTCCGCATTGACCACAACTCTGTTCCCTGATTCTGAGGGAAGGCCTACATCTCTCCATGCTCTGCAGCATCTGATAATGATGCATCCAGCCAAGATACTGTAACACAAATATCTCATGAGTTTGCCCCCGACTGAACCAGCCGAGAACTTCAAGAGTCACGGCAGATTCACACCTCCAACTGCTGGCCACACGAGTCCAAGGTTATTCATTACATTTCACACACTGATGTTTTCTGGAGATGGAAAGAAAATACTCAAATGGTTTAAAATGTTAAAGGTGTGAACAGGATATTTTAAGCAATCTGAAGTTGTGCATGGCAGTAATTTTTAGTGTTCTCCCTGCAAATGTTTGTACTATAGAACGAATAGATTTTTAAAGGGATTATTGCATTAATAATCTTCTGCAGAGGACAGCACAGAAGCGACAGAAGTGCCAGCATAAATAAATTGATGTTTTAATTGTTACAATTAAAAGTTCGCTGTTCGCTCCTTCATTAAGTGAGACCTCTGTTGTTGAGCTTGCATGCTGTGTAGCCATGCAAGTAAATGCCAAGGTGAAACTATTCAGTGGTTGCAAACCTGGGGGTACTGAACACCCAGAACAGGAGAGGAAGGAAAAAGCAACTATATTTCAATTAAAACACTCTGCTTCCACTGCTCACAGGCATTTACAATCTGTGACGGGGGGTCACAAGTGGCGCTGTCTCATTCAGGGGGTCGTAAACCAAAAAAGTTGGCAACCACTGCACTAAAGCACAGTGACTATTGATTTGATTTTTCCAGACTCACAGTGTCCAACTACATGAAATCAATTCAGCTTTCACTTTCACTTTAGTAAAATAAAAACAGCAGGAACACTATTAAAGTACCATGTGAATAGTTTGCTGTGTTTCCTTGCTGAGTTGTATTCGCTTGACAAAATGACTGTCAAAGCAATAAATCAAAAGAATTCAAAAAAATAAGCCCTCATGAAAATAAATGAAAAGAATTTTGAAGTAATAACCAATTTATGAAGCTGAACTGTCCATAATGTGGCCTTCAGTATGTTCAGATACATACAGGTAATACAACTAAGTGCATATCAAACTTGTTGTTTTCTCCTTTTTGTTTTTAATGTAACAGACAATACAACAATGTCAATCCGTTCTGGTGTGTGCAGGAATATAAATTATTTTGATCTACAACTCGGTGACGTTGACCTCTTCCTGCTGATGAAACAGCAAAATAAATAACATAGTTTTATGTTTGCTGTTGGCTTGTGTCTTAGGTGACATTTACTGTAATGAAAATCAGCGAGAAAGAATAGTAGCCAGTCAGCATTTAAGGTTTTAATATGTAGGATTAATTTGCATCTAGCAGTGCGACTACAGATTGCAACCAACTGAATACCCCTCATGTCCCCCTCTCCTATGACGGCAGCTAAAAACGTTAAAAAAGCGAAAGGTCCTCTCTTGAGCCAGCGTTTTTGTTTGTTCTGTCTAGGTATAGATTTAAAAGACTTGTTTTCTCTTGCCACAATACTGTAAGTGACTACTGGGCAAAAATGGAACCAAGGATGAGCGGCGCCGCCCATAACCAGGTCAAAATAGTAGATAGTAGTAACATGGCAGACTCTTTGGAGGAGGATCTGCTCCCTCTGTAGATATAAAGGGCTCATTCTAAGGTAACGAAAAAAAAACCCCACAAAGATTCTTTGTTTGAGGTGAATATTGATTAAATATTATATTGATTACTGAACAATGAAAACTTGATTATGACTGTCATTTCCATTTACCGTTCAAAAATCACTGGACCCTTAAAGAACCACACATACAAATAACAATCAGTCGACTGTGGGCAGACCCCTTTAGACATCTACATCTTTTTTTCCCAAATTATTTCAGTTAATCAAATTTAGAATCTTACCATTGCTGGGTACTTGATACACACTTTTTAATGAACGTGCATCACCTGTATTAGGCTACCATGCCGCCGCATCTCCGGTGAGTAGAAGTCAGTCTTACCTGGTTTGGAGCCTTCAGCCACAGAGCCATTGTACACCTGGTTCTGAAACTCGGGCCTGTTGTCGTTCATGTCGATGACATAGATGTACAGATCGATGGGATTCTCCACCTGGTTGCCATTCATGTCTACTGCATGAGCTCGCAGCTGTAGAGAGAGAGGAGAGAGAGAGATGGGATCATCAGCACTCAGCACTGAATGAGAGCTAAAATGAATAATCCAAATGTTTCTGAACAGACAACAGGCCGCTGGCTTGATTGATGTAAAACTCTGCAGAGTGTCTGGACCGGAACAAACTCAGCGCATGGCACAACTTTGACTTTGTTAATTGGCAACTTCATTGAACTGGCAAATATTCTGTTTCTTGTCTGCCAACGGGGCATGAGTATCCTGTTGGTATCTTGGCACGGACCACAACAACACAGACAGGGGCAAAGTAGTGAAATGTTCCAGACACACAAACAACACCTATTTTGTTGTTAGCACAGCCAGAGGCCTGAAAAATATCAGAGAGGTGTTGCCGCTCAAGCTGTGACTGCTCTTTGTTCGCAGAGAGTGTTTGTCTCGGCTTGGTTTGACAAAGTCAGCCATTTGGATGGATGTCTCTGACTGATGAGCTGTTCCTTGACAATTCACAGTGTGAGGAGAGGAGCGGGCAAAGAGGAAGACAAAATGCGACGCGGAGAGGGAAGGCGAATGAGACAGGAGGGAGAGGAGCAGAGTGACTGAGCCTTGTGCAAGTAAATGAGAGATGAAAACACAAAGAGGCAGTGTGGGGTGTGGGGGCTTGAACAGGGAGGACTGACAAAAGCAATCATCATCTACAGTGGGATGTCTTAATCTCCACCGCTGCTGTTATACACCCTCTGCTCCCCACCAATCCTCACTAATGATATCTAACATAACGCAAAGCTTTGTAATAGCCCTGGAACCAAAGCGGCACTGTTCACTGTGACTTACATTACTCTCATTCAATTGCCTCGAAACTCATATCCTCTGCAGAAATGTTATTCAATCACTGCTTGGCTTTGGTGAGAGGAGGAGGGCTCTCATTCTGGCTAAAAAACTGACACGCTGGCAGCAAAATATTTTGTCTGCCACAACCCAGTCGAGGAGGATCTGCCTGGCAGCCTATTTGCAGGAAGTCGTGATGCATTGTGGGGCGACATGAAAGATTGAATGGTGGCACCTGCCTTCGCCGAAACACAACTAATCATGTCGGCTTTTGTGCCTGCCTGTCAAGGACGTATCAAAACACCCCCAAACACGCGCCCGCCCGAGCATTCACACAACGCATCCAAACACCGATTCAGACACATGTTTACGCATATTAACACGGACACTGACACAAGCGCACAGATGCACGCCGGGGAGACACACACAGCCAATCAAAAGAGCCCTCTTTAGCCGTTTAATGATGCTCAAGATGCTAGTTTTCCATTGGCTGAAGCACAGCAAACAAACATGGAGAGGAGACCCAACAAACAAACAAACCCAATCTGTTTTCTCAGCTGTGAACACTGCGCGCTGAGGGGATGTGTGACTGGGATATGTGTGACTGCTTCACTGCATGGGTGTGTGTGCGCGTGTGAATGAGTGATAATGCTTGTGTATTTTTGTCTTTGTGTTAAACTGTGCATGTTTGGTCCTATCTGCCTATAGATGTGTGTGTGTAGACTGCTGCATATTTTCTTAAATTTCTAAATGCCTTTAGTTTATCTCTCTATTTACATATGTGTGTGTTTGTTTAGGTGTGTGTGTGTCTGAGTTTGTGTGCTCAGTGGAGGAATTGGAAATGTGATCCGGGGGCCTGGAGCAGCGCGTGCGCCGCACAGAGTGCAAATGTGTGTGTGTGAATTGACGGTATTCTGCAGGGTGAGCTTTCGCTTGACTGGACCAATCAGAGAGGACGAATGCGGCCGATATATAACCAAACTTGCCTGCTACTTCCACAAATCCTTGACAATCTTGTACAGTAAGTGGTGCTTTTTTCTTTTTCTCCTCAAACACTGTAGCTATTGCTGTTTACTCAACCTACCAAAAGCCACAGACATTTTTCCAAATACTTTTCTATCGGACGTGCATCCCTGACACTTCTGTGGGGTTGAATGTACAAACCTAAATAAATGTGCCAGCAGTTAGCCTAGCCCACCACCAATCAGATGGTCCCCACTGAAATTTGGCATAAAAACATTCAAGAAGATAAATTCTAACTACTCTCAGGATCCTCTCATTTTTTCTCAGTTCAAAGTTCCTATGTGTCCTAATGACTTTTATGATTCTTTGACTTTTTACTTAGTTATGACAGAACGAAATTTCACTTCGTTCAGACCTTTGGTGTATGACCAAGTGCCTGCAGACCTGACGACAATCAGATCAACTTCAGCTGTATTTTGTTTTTGTGCTCATTAGCAAATGTTAGTGACTTTGCACAGCCACTGGCTTTTTTGTGATCATAAAAACGAATGCCCATATTTTTCATAATTCAGCAAAACACATTCAATTGAATTTTTGCACCACTGCTCTCTCTCTCTCTCTCTCTCTCTCTCTCTCTCTCTCTCTCTCTCTCTCTCTCTCTCTCTCTCTCTGTGGAAAACTGTAGAACTGGACAGTGCTGTTTAAATCATGATCCTGTTCATTGTTTATTTAGCACTGAGGATGTTCTCAGCAATATATTTCTGTACTAATTAGATGTGATACAGTACTGTTTGTTACCAGCAGGCTGCTAAACTGTTTCAAAACGGACTCTGAGGCAAAACCAAGCACTGACCAACTCCAGTGTTCTGAGCGGTGCAGTGCACTGTTGTAGGTTTTCCACCTTTTGAGCAAAAGGGGCATACCGCAGCCCTTTCCCTCTGCACCCGTTTCGAAAATATAATATAATCTACTGCACAGACAGCCCAGCTTATGCAAGGATCTTTCCAGCAGTGAAACACTTCTTTCAGTCAAGTCATGTTACTTTAATCTACACAGCCTCATGTACCAAATTTGTCCCAAGGGGCTTATTATTCTTGTCTATACGGTGTTCGTGTTTTCCTGGATCATCATAATTAATGTTGCTCCAGGACCTTCATTAAAACTGACCAATCGCACTTCTGTAACGTCATGGCTTTGCGACTCACACCAATACACCATGTGAGGACTGATCTAAGCGTTTCTGTTGCTTAAAAAACTGTTAAGAAACTGGAAATAATAAGTGAGCAGTGGACTTGAACCGTTGAGCTATGACAGCTCGCTGCTGATGCAGTTTTCCGTCGCCTGTCGATAAGCTGAAATGATGGTCCTTGAGCAACGTTTATATGAGGACTCACAGAGGACAGACCCCTCCTGGAGGACGGACAGCCATGCGATAGATTTCAAGTGTACGGAACAGACAACACTAAAAACAGCTAATAAGGAGAATCAAGACGACAAAATTATAACTAGCTTTTAAACATAAACAGGCTTTTGAGCTTCAGGTGCCTCCACACAGATAAAACCAGGTCTACATGACCTCCCATCCACATCTGCACAAACATAAAAGTACATGCATTCACGGGAACAAATGTGATTTATTTTTTATTTTTTCCCCAGACATTCTTGTATTTGCTGAATTCTTCTCGTGCCCTGCTGACTCACAGTGGATCTGTCTGACAAAACCGAGGCTCAGGCTAACACCCACTCTCCTCACCTCACAGATCACTTCCCCCTGGTGCTAGTCTGTCAAAAACAGCAGCCTCGTCTCTCTTTTCACTTGAACCCAAAACTAACAAGCAAAGTTTGGCCTTGCGAGGGCACAACGGTGCCGGGAACTTCCTGTCAACTTGAAAGAAAGTAAGCATTGGACTAAATTTCCCCTGGGTCGAACACTGGCTGCATTCTCCTGCACTAAATCATACATCACATCAGAAGCAGCACGGCTCCGCGGGAAGTTAAATAGCCACCGTATTCAACTTGAAGTGCCCTCAACCTAACATGCTGTTTGTCACTACAGGCAATGTCAAATAAGAACTGTTTACTGAGCGTTTGTCCTTTCCCAGGGTGCAATAACCGGGCCACTTTTATTGATCCCAATTTACTGGTTGAGTGTGAGAGCAGGTATGGAGAGACGAGAGGCGCATGAGCAGCCGTGTCCGGAGCCTGAGCGCAGCACGCCGGTGCAACGAGAGACTCATCTAAAACTAAATGTTAAACACACACACACGGAACTACGAGACAAACCAATCAAGGAGACAATCATCTGGGGCTTTGTTTGCAGTCACTGCACGTACTCTGTGTGCCTTTGTGTGTGTACCTGTGTGTGTGTGTGTGCATTGGTGTTTATAATGTGCGCATACCGCTCAGAGCGTGCGCTGATAGAGACACTGAAGAGATCCACTCTGCTTTATTCCACTCTTCCTCCGAGACAGCAGCATGCTTTTGAATTAGCTCTATCGGCAGCCGAGCCATCCATCATGCTGACAGGCACGTGGGTGTTGTGAGTGTGACACCGGCGCTCACCTCGAGTGGAGGTGTTAGTCTTTGCTGATATAAATTGAAACCTGTAATGTGTGTGTATGAACTGCTGGCCCAGCGTTAGCACAAGTCTCATGTGGTCTGCATATTTAATTCATTCACAAAGCTGGTTAACCCGAGGTTCCAGAGGGGCAGCCGTGAACCCAAACCTCCTAGCTCCTGTTTGTGTGCGTGTGTGTGTGTGTGTGTGGTGGGGAGTCCTATGGGCCATAAGCAGGCTAACTGTACAGCTGTCAGCCCGCACCTTTGAACAGCACAGCTGGAAAGTGCAGAAGGTGAGCGTGCAACAATGTGTGAGGGTGGTGGAGGAAAACGTGGAGCGAGATGGGGGGGAAGAAAAAAAAGAAAGACCTGCCTTTTCCTATGGTATAAACACACATCATATATCAATCAGTATTCAATGCATGTGAGCGCACACACACACACACACACACACACACACACACACACACACACACACACACACACACACACACACACACACACACAGGGACGCACGCATGCCTCTGCAGGCACACAAACACTCGAAGCTGCACCTGCTCATTAGCTCTGATGGAAAGAACAAAGACAACAGTTTTCCTGCACTCCACCTCGGCTCTGTCTCTCTCCCTCTGTTCTATCCATCCCTGGCTAGTCTGTGCAGCTAAACCTCAATCTAAATGACAGCTGAAGTGGCTGTGTGTTTTGCCAAGGCATTCATCATTTCATTGCCGGCTTTGGCATCAATCAGAGCCCGTGGAGGCTGGTGCGAAGGTACTGTACAGCCGCAAACAGTACGGCGCGCTCTCTGAATGGGCCCCGACTTGTGATTGTTCGACAGGAAACATTAGTGTTGGAATGAAAGGTAGCTTGGGGGGGAGAAAAGGTGAGGCACATTTCCACAGGGATAATTGAGAGATAATGAGACAGACATGAATGGAGCGAGAGGAGGGAGCAGAAATAGTTTTTCCTTACATGGAAGGAGGCTCTCTCCTCTCTGTCCAGCGGTTGGGTGACAAACATGTTGCCACTGATGGGGTCTATGTTGTAGATCCCACTCGGGGGCTGATCGGCGCCTGCTCCTGTGATGCTGTAGCGGATGCCGACGTCCTTGTCCTGATCGGAGCGGATCTGGGGACAGAACCAGAAAAACAAGTTCAACAGAGAAGAAAATCTGAATTGGACCAAAAGCACAAAATGTTCCGAGCGCATCGACATTAAATGTCACTTTGGAATAAAACGTTTGAGGGAAGAGAGAGAACGTGGGATGTTTGATACATTAATGACAACAATTCTACTGCAAGCTTTTCTTTTGTGCTGTGACTCTGAACCTGCAGCCCGGAGGTGAGAATTGAACAATGTTGACAGTGAGACAAGATCCACTGACAGAATATTTTGTTTGACCCGTTGAGTTCTTGCTTTGCTTTGCCTTCACGGCAGATTCTCTGCAGACCTTGAAAAAGCTTAAAATGACCTTACGGCCAGCTGTGCAATATTTCTCAGAGCTACCTGGTTCGATGATGTGAAAATGATTCACGCCGTTCGTCTCAACTACTTGGCGTAATGTCTCAGCTCGCCTGTTCCACCTTTAACACCTCGGCTGTTATTTCACACGCAGTTCAGAATGTGACATTTAAAGAGTGATATATTTTACTTTGAGCAACTTTCAGTAAGAGCTCCAACATTGCCACGGAAATAAAAACATCAATACTTTAGCTCAGCACCTTGCTGACTTCAGAGAAGACAAAGGGAGAAGGGACTGTAGCAGTTCTGCCCGGGGCATTGATTTTCAATGGGCTTCAAGTATTCTACTCTCTTACCACACAATACAGCTACGGTAACGTGACTTTATGTAAATTGCTTGGTCTATACGTTGGCATAGAAAACTGTCACCTCTGAGCCTTCAGAATACCTTTTATCATACAACTTTCATTTACTGAATCCCCGTGGTATCTGTACAGGGTTTTATGATAACATATGTTGTGTCCGGAAATGTAATATCATATCATGCTTAACTTCTAGCCCAAAGTTAAATGAGAGAATGGATTCCACTTGCGCATCTGTACGGTAAATATGAAGCTAGAGTCAGCAGCTAGTTAGCTTAGCTTAGCATAACGACAGCGAACAGGGCAAAAAAGCTAGCCTGGCTCTGTCTAAAGCGGACAAAATCCTCATATCAGCTCTCTAAGGCCCAGCCAAGGTATACAAGCCTGTATAAAAGCGATTTTACACTTCAGTTTTTGTATTCAAACAGTGAGACATAACAGTGACATCACATATTGTTTGGTTAGCATTTGAGGAGCCAAATCTCCAAACTAATCCTCTAACGTTTGTAGTCATTGCGTTCTTCTGTTTTAATGTGTGTGTCTGTGGCCAAGTTCTAGAGTATACGATTGCAGACAGGCTGGGCCAGGACAAACTTGAAGACATGTCGTTCATGCAGATGTGACCCTCAGGACCCTCACCTTAAATGATCGCTTGATTCCAGACCAAATCATTTGAAAGGTGTCATATTCATCATGTACAGAAATGTACACATCAACACTAATGAACTCGGCTGGCAATCATATGGAACTCTGCTGACAATATATATAGGATTCAAAACTGTAGGACATGATCCAATGCAGACTGGGTCAATGTCTACACAGAACGCAGTCAACGTTGTAGCTGAAAATAAAAATGGACCAAGTATTTGGGTGTTTTTTTTCATAGTCAGTAGGTCCATGAGTTTTGAGCAGGTCGGTGACTGTTTGATTTTAAAAAAATGTAGTTGGTGTTCCTAATTACCTGTTGAAAAAATCAGTCAGTAGTGTAAGTAATGTATTACAATAGTATTACCTCAGTACCAAACACATGGGAAAAAAGATGTGAGAAAAGAGAGATCAGTGAGATTACTTTGTGTACGCAGTTTGACTCCAGACGAGAATGATGTTGTGTGAGACCTGTGAAGTGCAGTAAGAGCATATCATCCATTATTTTTTCTGTTACTTTACCAAATTAGAGTTGCCTTTTTTGTAATGTAATCCAGCTACATGTACTCTTTTACTCCCCACGCCTGTCGATTGCATGACTCTCCCGCTGACCCCAAGTCATTTTGCTGTTCTTTCAATAAAAATAAAACCCGCTTCGTTCACTTTTGCATATCAGTACCCATCTTCATCAAATAATAAAAAGTGTGTCAGTAACTAAACAGCAAAAAAAAAAGAAAATTACGAACTAAAAGTTACTTATTTCGTACACGAATCAAATTTTACTCTCACATGCATGCGTAGAGAGAGAGAGAAAAAAAGCTCTCCTGCACTATTTTGGATTTAAACCCAGTGCTAATAGGGAACCTGATACTGTTAACGAGGTCATTTGTAAACTTTGTCTGATAAAGGTGGCAGTTTGCACTCATGCCACCGCAGACAGTTCCTGGACACAACACCTCTGATCAACACACTCACCTTCAAGCTCACCACAAGAGTCAGGCTGCCACAATGGAGCCCAGAGTGAAAGCCTGACCAGCAGATAAAGGTGAGCGCTCGGCAGACAGCGTTATTGAGCATCATCGACAGAGATCTTTCCTTGTAAGATGTCTGGTATAATCTGTAAGACCCGTGTTGTCACGACTTTATTGACCGATGGGAAAATGTCCTTGATGTGCCATCCCAGTGTTTTCGATTTTGTTTTCCTGCCACTGTTTTCCTGTCGCTAGCAACCACAGTGATTTCTTGACCCTTTCGGAGGTCTCCACCCTCATGTTGGGAATCAGTGTTTTAAACAAAGTCAGGCACAAACCATAATACATACTCTACCTGGAATCTGTTCAGTGTTATTGCGCATTAATTGGACCGATTTACAGGCATTATTCCAGTGCAGTGTTTGAAGATTCCTATGGATCGAAGGATCCTCCACCAGTTTGATATCTAAAATGCAGAATATCTATCTTCATACCATCTTTTCCCCAACCTCATCCTCTGGTTCTGAACACAGCACAGCAGCAACTCTTTTTTTATTGGGACCGAACCATCACTATGGTTACAAGTCAGAGGGAATAATCACAGTCAAATGGAGAAAAAAGGGAAGGCTCTGCTCTTTTTTCCTCTCTCTATCTTTTCCTTCCCCTCCTATGCAATTTTCCTGGTCTGTGGGGTTGCACATCATGCATGAAAATGAAATTACTTCATCCGTTCAGCAGTGACGGCGCCTTCTGCATAAAACATCTCTCTGTTTGAACATGATACCCTCTCTCTTAATTTCCAACGTGGTCCTCCCACACCCACCATGTAGCACTCAACCGCGAGCTTTCACACGCGCAGTTTTCATTTCCTGAGCTCACTTCACACCCGATCCATACGTGGAGCCGCAGGTTCAAGTGTGATGCGCGGTTTTGTGTTGCTCCTATCAATCAGTGCGCTCGCTGCTCTGCTTATACGTGTAATCACCCTGGCGTGACAATGATACTGTAAGACAAATTACATTTATTATTCACGACACCCACCATCTGCCAATCAAAGCCGAATGAAATCATGGCATAAGTAATAACATAATTCCATCATTCACCCTCATCATCAGTGTCATCTGTTTGGATAACAGACAGATAATGTGGAGCAGAACAGACGGATTATGCATTTCAGTAATGAGAACGTGCCGGAGAAATCCTCTGTCTTATCTGCGGAGGAGACAAACATGTTGAAGCCGCACTGTTAGAAAAAACAAAACAAAACAAAAAAACAAGAGATGAACTGAGGCGTGCCACTGAGAGTCCCATCTGCTCCAGTTGCAGAAACATGTAAAAAAAAAGAAAAAAAAGAAAGCCTTGTAGTCATGTATGTGTGTGTAGTGGAGTGTCTGACAGGTGAGAGAGTCTCTGTGTGCACACCAAAGCGTGGATCCAGAGGACCAGCTCAGTTCAATAATTGACAGGGCCGTCGTGTGGGAAACGCACGCATGAAATTTTCACCTGCCACGGGTCTCTGCTTCTTCATCCCGACGTGTGCACGGCTGCGTGTCTGAATATGTGTGTGTCTCTCTTCACCGGGACTTCAAAGCTGGCCGCGTATAGTTGGCACATTTGTGTAATAGCCCCGAGAGAAGACAAAGAGCTCTTACACGTTACGCGGCCTCTGTTTCCACGCCTGTTTAAGATTCCCCATCAAGGCCACCTGAGACCAGATGTCACATTTGCCGGTGTCTCTTAATGAAGAGTCTTTATATCAATAAATTGAATAAATGAAGAAGCATGGCTTCTCGGAGTCCTGGGAATCCCATGAGTGACAACTGCTCAATTGAGCCATTTGAATGGAATGCTAATGATGAAGGCTTGGATTTCTATCCCCATCTCTCTCTCTCTCTCTCTCCCTCTATAACTGTCTTTCATTGTCTCTCTTACTTTCAGTACCTCCTGGCAGATAGAATGGCTACTAATCACGTAAGGAATAGCAGAGGGAGGCAGATGCAAGGGACTTAACTGGCTGTCTGTCTCTGTCAGATCAGACCAGACATCAGATAAGTGACCTATTTGTAGCTCTTTGAGAGTGATTTCCTTGATTACTGACAACTGCTTGGATCCTGTGGGACACGCTATCAGCGTGAGAAGGAAGATGGAGAGGGTTGGAGAGGGATGGAGGCAGGGAGACACAGGGAGCGAAACGCAATGGGAGAGTTGGGGGAAATTAGATGAAGAATAGCTGTTCTGTTAAACTCCTTGGGGTGACGAGCGGCACACAAACAGATAGAAGGAAAGGAAAGGAAAGGAACGGAACGGAATACATTTCCATTTATTGAGCGCAGCGGCTGGCTGCCTAATTAGCGCACTGTGAAGTTTCAGTCTGTCCAAATCTCCTTTAATTGATCCAACCCTGTATGATCATCCCATCTGCATAAATAGTTTGATGCCGACACAAACAGGGACTAATTTGGTGTTTATTTGATGGCACGCGATTCATCCATTCACTCCGCGTCCAACTTATTTCGAGCGATGCCGCTAAATGAACAAAGCAGCATTCTGCTATGCAAAGGACAAGCGTGCGCGGAGCTGTGCTTCCCTCCCCGGCAGGGTTTTGCTTCCAGGAAACAACAATCATTCAACCAGGAAGTCATTAGAGGACAGTGTGCTGCAGGCACCCGTGGGATCATGAAGGGCTACGGCGTGCTATGGGCTAATGTCACACAATAATGGGAATCTGTGGTTTACACTCTTTGATAGCCTCTTTTATGTCTCGTCCACGCTTAATGGTTCAGGCCTGTGTTGTAGTCCTTTGGCTTTACACACACACACACACACACACACACACACACACACACACACACACACACACACACACCTCTCTCTCTTTATTTTATAGCTCTTTATGGGCTTAGTCAACTCACTTTGCCTTAAGGGCACATCAAACACCCCCCGCAGGTTACACAGGCTCAGGAGCCATGGGCTGGATACCAGGGGATCATTCAATACCGCAGATCTGTCCAACACAATAAACCCAAACCCTCGCCTACTCTAGTATCAGGACAGTGCTGCATGCTGTTGCCACTAACACTGTGTAAATGTCACAGATGTATGCAAAATAGGGTTTGTTACAACAAATCTGGATAAAGTTCAAGTGTCAAAACTCCAAACCAGGTCTGGTCCATTTAACCTGCTCTGCACAGGTCAAATCTCTGCATATAAACAGCAACACAATTAGTTTGGAAATGCTTAAGTGCTAAATATTTGTTGTCCGACTACTTGAATGCTATACACTGTATCATCATCATCATCATCACAAAACGATAGAACACAAGACAATTCTTGTATTTTTCAGTATGGGTCATACGTTTATGATTACATAAACTATTGTTAAAAGTCATATTAACTTCTCTCCCACTTTTCTTTATTGTGAAAAGCAGCATGAGCCTAAAGAAAAATTAATTTCATGCATTTATTCCAAAATCAAGATTAATTTACTCAAGGTTTCTGAAAGTAACTCTAAACTGGCCTGTGAATAAGCTACTGTAGCTAACGTACATCAGGACTAGCTGCATGATCGTCCTTGAGCGACATAATCAGGGGTGTCACTAGGGGTGCAAAACACCTGGGGCTTTAGCCCCGCGGACAGTGTTGCTTCAGTTACCCTGAAAAAGTAATCTGATTACTGATTACTAATTACTCCTTTAAAAAGTATAGCCAGCACAGAGTGTACAACGAACCTTGATATTCATTAAAATAACGACTGTATTTCCAGCTAGAAAATGTGCATCTCTCTCCTCCCTCCATTGTTGTGAGTGGTTGTGTAGCTGCGTGGTGTTACACGTGAGTTGTCCTCATGCGGAAAACGTGACTTGTTGCACACGTGACATCACTCACAGAGACGCAAGAAGAAAGCAAAAATATATTTTTTTAATAAGGAAAATGAGAAAAATAATAGTAACGCACATTGACTTGAATAAGTAACTTTAATCTGATCACTGGTTTGGAAATATCAACGCGTTAGATTACTCGTTACTGAAAAAAAATGGTCAGATTACAGTAACGCGTTACAAGCATCACTGTCCGCAGATAGAGTCTTTTTTATTGTATTTTTTCCCAGGGGTCCTGGGATTTCTCCCCTGGGAAATTTTGAAAATTGGGCTGTTAAAGATGCAATTTCAACATAGTTTGAGAAGGAAAGGAAGGCGAATCGCTGGGGTCCTCATTGTCATATTTTAATCACAAATACAGCTAATTTTCCCTCACTATAGGCCTACTGAGTTTAAGTTAAAGATATTATAGCCTGTAATAAGACCTGTGCTGTGTGCATGGGCTATTAGAGCAGGTAGAGCATTTCCCATTATAATTTCTTTGCTTCATTGTCTATCTGCATCAGGCCTACAGTAGGCTTTGTAGGTATTAAGAGAAAAAATATCGTCATTTAACAGAGACTACACACCCAGACTACACCCACGACCACAATTCAATTTTTCACAAACCAGAGCTGATGGAAGTATTATCAGGGGCTGGGGGAGATGACGTCTCCAGCTATCTCTCGCTGCGACTTTTTTTTCTCCAAAGAACCTCTGTATATCTATAATAACTAACTACTATAAACGCTGCAATGGTACTAAACAGTAGGCTAATAGACGGACTCTGATAATATCAATGACGCATCGAGGGGGAAAGAATAACACTGATGTTGAATTTGCAACAAATTATTCTAACTCTGTCCATATATGGGCATATGCCATGAGGAAAGCCAGGTCAGCTTCTGCGCAATTTTTTGCTGGTGACAATGTTGCTGTTCAATATGCAACCACATAAAAACCTCGGGGGCTATTTTCATCATTAGGCAATTATATTTGAGGCACAGAGATCCGGGGCTAATCCCAAAACATCCGGGGCTATAGCCCCGAGTGCCCAGGTCTAATGATGCGCCTGGTCAGAATAGTCCACTGTTCCATTGCACAGAGTGCTCCACTACTAGGTTTTCTACTAGCCTATACACACTCTATATAAACAAACCCATTCTAACACAGGACACATGCAGATGAATAGGCAGCTAGTTATGTTAGCCAGCAGGTCGCCACAGAAGAGGACTCCAGTGCAGGTGTAATAAAATCAAAATATTAAGTCAGTGTCATTCACTCTCCACATTTTATGAGCTTTGGATGTGCAAGAAAAAGTCAGCTGACATGTGTCTGGTGACCCCTGATGTCATGTTAACAGTAATAAACATTAGTAAGTTAAATCATGAAATCATGGTTGATGTAAAAACTTAACTCAAAATAGGTCAATGTTCACTTTTGGTACACAAACACCAGTCTCCTGAGTGAAAGTGCTGTGTTGGACCCATCAGCCCTCACCATTCACCTCCAGATGTGGACATTCTTGTTTTTTATGTTACATCACCTGAAAATGTTTCTATATGACATTAGTGCGTAAGATGAAACACGCAAAAAAAGACAATTGTATGATTGATTCCATTACATTTAATTTTCTAGTAATATTCAAATTATTACCTAGCTGTGCTCTAAAATGTGTGCTCTTTGTCTTAATCCTGAGCCAGTAAAGATGTTTAATGTAAATATAAAAGCCAAGCGAGACATGCAGCATACAGTCAGGTATTTATATTTCTAGACGAGACAGAACATTTAATTGATGGCGCCTCTAGCCAAGTGTAGAAAGCACCTCATACGCAGCAGTTATAACAGGTTGGTGTGAGGGGTCGAAGTGTGTGAGTTTGAGGAATACATTATGTGCAGGAGATAAAGCCAAATTAATGCCATTTCCTTGCTGAGGTGCATTGTGGGAGGAAGTGATGCCAAACACTCAGGGCTCAGACAGGCTATCACAGAGCCCTTCTGGCGGCCTCTCAGTCACGCTTTAGCTGTCATAGCTGTCAACCATAATTAAGACGGCGTCTGCCAAATGTCTGGATGCCTTTAATAGAAACTACTTACTGACTGGATGCCTCATATACCCAGGAGCCTGCTCCGCTTTAAGACTCTGTCTCCAGTCTGAACCTGTTTACGTAGGCACACGAGCACAGACTACATGACAATACGGTTACAAAGTGGGGATGAAAGCGTGGATGTAAATTTCTACTGTTCGGTATTTACATAATGATGTAAAGTGCTCAGAGCACCTGACGGTTGATTAATCATGTGGATTCAGGGGAAGCAGAAAACAATCAGAAGATTTTTGACCTTTTCAGACAAGGTTTAGAGATAACCAGATCTCATTTGCTGTCTGATGCATTCACTCTCCCCCCTTGAAATGACTCAAAATTCCCTCGAGCAGTCTAAATTTCCAGTAATTTCAGCTGCAAGCTCATATGTCTAATTTCTACTTGCTTTACAGCTCCTTTTTTACGCTGCTGCCTGTCACTTGGGGAATTGCTGGCAAGCTATTTAATGGTTTTAAAATATGCTCTCAATTTTTTTGAATGTTTCAGTCGCAGATTCATAGCAGGTCTGGCACCTCAGTGAGTGGCTTTAAAGAAAGAAAATGACACTGCCACGCTGGAATAGACTATTGATTTTTCTATCTTGAGCAGACTCAATTCAGTGTCACCACTGGGGTTAAAATATTCAGATCTGACAATAAACCTTTGCACTCGTGGGGATGCTGGAATTGCTGCGAACATGAGTCACTGCAAATGGGTGAACTGCTATGTTAAACAGCCCTATCAAACGCATCTGTGCATCTGCGAGCTACACGGGCATCCTTGAAAATCGCTGTGTTTGATAACGTCTCATCTTTCCCCGCTGTTATACAAGATCTGTTTTCTCTTTGTTGAACATGAGGGAAATGGCAAAACTACATGCTTTTTAACTTCCTCTTAAATTTCAGTTTTGCATCGCTTTGATCCCTCCTGCTGTGTGCCTGTCACTTTTCAAAGCTGATGTGCCCTGCTTTTGATGGGGAATAGGAATTCAAATATTCTGATAGGCCATCCACACAAACATCCAACAAAATGACAGGGGAGGAAATAGGGAAGCAGAGGATGAAAGAATGAGAGAGATAGGCTGACAAAATGGAAACAAAATTTCCAATTATGGAAAACATGGGACATCAAGTTTTTTTGCCGCCAGCCTTCAAACTTTCCCCTCCTGCAAAATAATACAATAACAACGTCGCACGCGGTGAAGAGGGGTAAAACCTGTCAATGGAGTGGCATCATGAGAAGGTAACGGTGCGGACGGCGTTTTAAAAATAGTCACACAGGAGGCCTGTGAGGGAGAAGCTGCACAGAGCTCAGGTTTAATATCTCTCAAGTGAGAGCCGCAGACAGCCGACGTCGCACACAGTTATCCCTGACGCTCATAAAGAAGAGCCGCGTCTGGGCCCCGGCACACAGGCATGCTAGTGCATTATGGATCGGAAACTGAATGGGAAATGAACCAAGCTCCATGCAGCTCTGAAATATGTATTTTTTTTTTTTCATTTGGTGAGCTCTCCTATTCTGTCTGTATCTGCAGCCACATCAGTTTGTCTGTCTCTATCTCCTTCTGTCTCTCCCCCTCCTCCCATTTCTCCCAGTCGGGAGGAAGCAGCAAGAGTCCCATCAATATAAACGAGCACATGAGCCGCCACCTGAGGAAGGATTGTCTGCTCTGGTACTGACACTGTGATTCTGCCATTGTACTCCACTTTCCCACACGGTCAATTGAATTGAATCCTCGGAGTTTCTAAAGGTTTCCTGAGGTAATGTTCCCGTGAAGTGGATTTGGATTTAAAGATAATAGAGTGAGACTTTTTTTCTTGACAATTTAGGGAAACAAAGCTGGAACCTTTCGGGGCCGATGTTTTTCCTCCTCCGGAGGAGCCGTTTTTAATGTGATGTATAAGAGGAAAAGACAATCCAGTTATAGGTGAGTGTGAAGAGACGCTTGGAAGCAAACATCTGAGAGAGCAGAGGCATTGTCGAGTGATACGTCTTTTAATGATCGGCAGAAGGCATTCTGAATGCCGCCAGCACATCCAATAAATAACCTTCAAATGAAAGCGCTTGGCTCTCTTTTGAGAAACTGATATGAACTCTTTGGAGGAGGGATGTTTTTCATCCCAAGCGCGTATGGATCGCAGATATCTGGAGGAAGTTCCTCAAAATCTGACCGTGAACTGTTCTGATGTCTCAGTCTTAAACCTTGAATACCCTCCTACTCCATCCTGTGTGTCATTCATCGTTAACCAGATGAGAGAAAGAAGTCCCGGGCGCTTTGACATTTTGTATCTGCTCAAAAATAGATTAGATGCCTTCTCTAGTGCGTGCACGCGCACACACGCACTGCCGCTGCCTCCACCTCAGACCATTAACCAGAGCGAGGAATGAAATGTAGGATTGGGAAAAAGGGGCAATTAGAGGGAGAACAAATATTAATGGAAGTTAAGAAGTGACTCACAAACCCAATTACAGCATTAGCCAGGCAATTTAGATGAGCTCTGCGAGAGCCGAGAATCCTGTTGAAATGTACCAGCGGTCTCTCTGCATTAACAATGGCATTAATTCCCCTGATTCACAGCGAGGGGAGAAGAATAGAGCGAATACAGCCATTCTGTCTCCCTTATAAAGAGAGCTGCATTGTCTAACTCTGCGATGGGAACGGAGGAGGAGGCAGAGGCTGGCGATCTTGTCTTACCCGCCCAAAACAGACCGCGGACCCCCGGAGAGCCTCAACTCGTTAAGACAGCTCCATTCTCCCGCTCGTCCCCGTACGAGGACGACAGGTAAACCACGGTGCACGTTCAAGAAATGTCCCACAAGATGATTAAAGTGAAGACACGGTTGGGTGCTGGAAGGCTGACTAAAGGGAAAGACAGCAGTGTGAAGAGATTGATATGGAGGTAGCGATGAAGGAAGTGGGGGCCAGGGAGGAGCTCACTGCTGCTCTTGCACTTTCCCTCTCCACCTACCACCATTGTCAAATTGCATCCCTCAACCCCAGCCGCTGCCACACACTACCGTAGGGGACATGCGCCCCTGACAGCCTGGCCAATCAGCAGCACCCCGAGGCCAGTTGAAAGCCCTTCTGGCATGCCTAAGGCTAGCGGGGTCCAGCCAATCAGTTAGAGGCCAGGCTTGAAAGGAGGGCCATGCTTGGCTCAGGGAGCCGCCGAGGCTGCCAATGAGAGTCCAGAGGGGAGCCGGAGTGGCTCAGAGGGAGGCTGCCAGAGGGGTCAGAGTGGACGAGGGCAGACTGACAGTTATTTAGTGAGAGGCAGAGCTCCGTGTCACTCACAACAGCACTCAGCCTTTGTACAACCGGGCCGGCTCTAATGGGACTGTCACCTTCTAATTGTCCGACCGGGGATGCGGCGAATCACAAACAGACACACACAATGCACAGCCAACACACAGCGACACACACGTACCCCTCGCAGACACGGGAACAAACCAGCAAACAAAAGGCAAGGCGCACAAACGGTTAGACATGAACACTCGCTCTTTATATGCTGCGAGAGATTTCTGGGAAAAACAAGGCGCAGTGAGAGTAAACCAACCTGCACATCCATTAACAGCAAATGCCTAGGGCTCATTTATATATTACACCTGCTGCCTGACATTATGACTGCATAATATCTGAATATATTTGCTGCCTGCTGAGTACACCAAATTAAGTTAAATACAACTTTGCAACATTTATAACTTTTATTGATTTAAAGAGGCTTTCGCAAATCTTTTGTGTATTTGTCTTAATAACCAACGTGAAATTATCCAATGTTACTGTCATCTTAAATCTGGATTAAAGAAGTATTTCATTGCTGGAAAGGTGGCCCTTACTTCAAACTGGGCTGTCTATGAGGGAGAAAGTCGCAAATATATTTGAAAGTGGAGCTGCACGACAATGGGAGTCCAATGGGAGCTGATGAGTTCCCATAAAGTTGGGTCCCAGCTGCCATGAAAGCAGTAAAATGACAATACATCAAGATGTTTCTTCCCTTGTAAAAAAGTGTCAGTTGGTTGCGGCATCTGTCTGCTTCCATGTCTGAAGTGTGTCGTACCTCCAAGCAGCTGTTTGAACGCACACTTTCCACAGATTTACCATTTACATCAAACGTATCAAAGAATATATCCTACTGATGTGAAATTTTACAAAACCAGTAAAGAACACTAATATTGGTTACTTCCTTGGAGAACACAGAGGAAAAAGTCACCAGACTAGTTTAAAAAAAAAAAAGGGCACAATTTTGAAATGTGTCGCATCAGGAGAAACTATATGAACTTTGTGAAACGCTGTATACAAGAAGTTCTTCACTATAAAAAGCCTTCCTGTTCATCCGGCGAACGTTTCTTTCTTCTGTAAATATATTTGCACATCCATCCGGGAAGTGAGATCCAGTCACTTGGGACACATTTCATGCCAGGGGGGAATTACCAGGTTCTCTCTCTCTCTGGTATTCACTTCTCGTCCGTTCTGAATCAAGGAACCTTAAATAGAAGGAAGGGTCATTTCATCACTGATCTTGAGGCCTTACTGAGGTCAGTGGGAGAGCGCTTGGAGAAACATACTAAAACATTTTTGTGTCACTTCTTACTTCTGATGAAGAAATGCCTCCAGAAAGTAGAACAACACATTTCAGAGAGTAAGTGTGTAATCACTGATGTTTTTCCTCCAGTGATTGGCAGGACTGATAATATTGTGACCAAATGGGGCTGGTCCAAACAAATATCGTCGATGAGACTGAAATTACACGAACGGGAGATTTTCACAAACAAACTTGAGGGATGAACAGCAGGTGTACAAAGCATCAGGGGTTAACCTACTCTCTGAATTGTGTTCTTTTACTTTCTCTCGTCCGCGACCTCCGACACAGGTGGTTCTTTGATGTCAGTTTGGTGTGTCCGAGCCTTAACGCTGAATCAGCTGCTCGGGGTGAGAAGTGCATCATGTTCTCCAACGTGAGGAGAAGGAGACGGAGTCAGGTTCGGTGCTTGGCGGGGATAGTAGTTCATCATGAAAAAGTAAAGTACGTGGAACAAGATTAAAGCGGAACTTTATTCCTGGAGACCTCGCTGCTATTGTAGATGATTCAGCAACAAGGCGCTTCTGGATTCTGGGACGCACTCCGGGGATCGTGTCAGGAGGAGAGGGAGTGAGGAGTGTCCTGGTTTCAACCAGAACAAGACGTGTCGACGCACTCTGCGTCTGCTCCTTGAAGCCGAGAGCGAAACTCCCTCTGAACCCTCAATCACAGGCAGACGCTGCACGTGGATGTGAAAAATGTGGAGTCGTCAGGAGCAGAGCGGAGACGTAATGAGTAACTGACTGTAAGAACCAAGCTTAACAGCTCCATCGATTGAACTGTTACTGTTATGTAATACCAATTAGAGAATGAATCATAATTATAGTCGTTTTGATGGTTCTGGTTAATTAAATGATAATCTTTACCTGCTGTCAATAACAAGTGGGAGTGATTGTACCGATCAGTCATGATGATCGCTGTGGTTTAGTACAGAGCAGCTTTTCACATTCGCCTTTAACACATAAATGTTGTGTTTGTCTGTTTGATAGCCAAGGACACGGTGCTCTGTTACAGTAGCGAAGACTGTGGACACTACCACAAGAATGAACCACTGCAGCTTCAAAGGTTACATACCGTCGCTGTCTTGCAACAACTATCTGTGATGCGGAGACATAGTGGAGTAATGGCCTCCTGAACAGAGAATGATGCCGTATTCCATCTCCGAGCTTTTCTGTATTCTTTGTTTCGCTAGCGAGTCTCTCACTCTCATAGAACCTCACCTGGAGTATATGTAAAAAAATAAATCGTTTCTAGCTCCCAGGTTAACCTACTGGTCAGGCGATTTCAGTGTTTCACCTGGTTTCCCAGGATGCAGCGGTACACTCTTCGGCGAGCTCCCTGATCGTCTCAGCGTGCGCTCTGAGTGGAAGTTGTTTTTCAATCATTTGTGTATTTGACCTCACATCTTGTGCATGGTAAGTGATAGCATTCCTCGTATGAGATCTTTTTGCTGGAAGCCTTATGTCAGGTGATATGGTGTAAAAAAGGAAAGTCTGAAGTCTTTTTTCACAGTGAGTCATGCTGGGTGAATAGATCTTGCACAAGACTTGCATGTGGGTGATTTTGTGAGTTTGAGTCTCACAAGGGTAGAGGTTTTTTATTTTCTGCCTTTGGACTTAGTAAATGAATTGTTTCAGGGTTTTTATCAGCATCTTTTCAGTTTTCAGCTGTGCTCTGGTTATGGTTGGGGCGATAATCCACACGGTGATGTTCATCATGGTTCGGATTAACCCAATAAATTCACGATCAATTTAGATTTCACACACGACAAGAAGAGTGACGATCACAAACAATGATACCAGACTGGAAGTTACAAGTGACGAGACACACAAAGACAGAGGACAGGCATCGGGTGACCCAGTTCCCCCAAGTTCGTTTTCAACATGGCAACAGTGCACTGAAATATGGTTCTGAAAACATTTGAAGCCCTAAAATAGGCTATGTCATTACAGAATCTTGATTCAAATTTGAACAGCACTTTCACGAGCAGTGTGTGTTGGGATGCTGTTGTCCTTTTCTTGAACTTTATTGGGTAAACGAGGCCTGCATTTCCTTTTGGTCTGACACTGTGGTGCTCGAGAACGATGTCGAGTGGCAGTGAATGTCTTGTACCTGACCTTTAAAGAGCTTTACCCCAATTAAAACTCACACTTTTGAGTCAAGCTCCTCTTTTTCTTTTGGATGTTCACACTGTTAACATTGGCAAAACACTGAAGCTTCTTGTAAGTTCTGACATATCTGAAACTTCCTCTGTAACCGCCGATGGGCTGATGGCTCAGGTTCACACATTCCTTATGGTGACTGCTAAGAGGACATGCGGTCATATCATGCTGTCATGTAGTACAGTTAGAGACAGAACAGCACAGAGCAGCCAATAAATGACACCCAACTATTTGCCAGTCATTTAGGTGGTACCATACAGGTAGGATTTTGAGGATGTTGTTTATTTTGTAATATATAGATATATATAAAAACGTCCTGTACTTAGGACGTGGCCTTGAGTGGAAGTTTCTGTCGCTGTTTGTCCTACAGCTCTCCCCACTGCCTCTCTCAGAAGTGAAGGAATGTGAGCACAAGTGCTTTCCATCTGGTAAATGGGCCGGGGGAATAAGTAATTGATGTGAAAACTATTTTTTTTTTGTGAGCCTGTGCGAAGAGTTCTGTTAAGCGTTAAATTTAGATAAATTTGATCTTGAATAATGCAATATAATAGTGTACATTTTGTCCGACTACCTCAGTGCTCTCATGTATTGGTGGAAAAAAAAAAAAACACACACACACACATAGACACACACATGCCCGCACATAAACTAGGCACAATGGACGCGACGTGTTTCAATGCACAAGAGATGCAATAAAACTACAAACAAAACAAGCGGATCCAAAAAGCATATTACGAGCTCATTACGAGCTGTAATGAAATACACTGAGCAATATGAGGTTGTAAATAAACCACCGTGTTTTCATTTTGGGGACTGAGCAAACAGCACTACAGACATTACAATGTCATTGAGCTAACTTGCACTCCCCCCACCGCACACATATATCACATATATTTGAGCTGCTCTGCACAGAGAACCACATTAGAAAACCAACAAAAAGCCACGTATTGGCTCTGTTAATCTAAAGTGAGCGCCAAGTTTTCCTCCGCCAAAGTGTGGAAAGTTAACTAGAGTGGTGGGCAAACTTAAACATTTGTTTTTGTTTTGTGAGCTTCTGTTTGCGTTTGATAAAAATCCCTCTAAATGAGGAGCCCTCCGGTCATTCTCGCCGCGACACATTCAACCCTGCACTGTAGCGTGTTACATTACCCATGAGCGCTGTTATAATGGGCTATTCAAAATAATGAGGTAAACCGAATCACTCTGAGATGCACTCTAATGTGCCGGTTCACCCACTCACCTTAAGACCTTCAGTTTTCTCCATGAATGTCAGTGTATGATAAAGACTATATATCATTATTGCCTCACGGAAATGCACGCAGAGAGGCAAAAGAACTGCAAACGCAAACGTTTCTCTTTAGTCTTTCCCTCGGCTTTGGAATCACATCATATTAAAACCGCCGTCCACAATGTGCTCAATTATTTCCAGCTCACATTGTTCGTTTCCTTGTCCTAACGGTGGGTCAGGGAGGGAGCCAGTGTTTGAGGCCTGGTGAAATGAAAGGAGGGTCTTTTCTCTCCCATATTCCGACTGCTTTCCATCAGTTGTGCCTCATTGGCCCCAGTGTAGGTGCTGCAGGAGACGGTTGAGATGAGAATGCCACAAATGGCCTGAGACTAATGTTGGCCTCCCTCACCTCGCAGATTTACAGCACTCTCTGAAGACTTCCTCTTTTTTTTTCTTTCTGTCTTTTTTTTCTTCTTTCAATCTCAGCCCGTCCTCCCCCTTTCTCCTCTCTCCCATCTCCCACCCTCACTCCCTTTCACTTTCGGAGTATTTCTTGCCATCTACCTCAGTATCCATTTAACCGGAGCTGTTTTTCAACCTCTCCATTTCCCCTGCACTTACATCTGTCATGTCAAATGATCTGACGGCGCGGGCTCGGAAAACATATTCCATTTGAGCACAATGGTAAATCAATGGCATCAAAGCTGCGCCACGTGTGGTTCTTCGTAGCTGGATCTCACATATCAAGGTAAAAATGGCCGGCAGAATGGTGCTCTTGTACACTGGTAGGGGTGTGTGTGTGTGTCTGTTTGTGTGCGGGAGAGCGCATTTTCTCTTTGTTTCGAGGAAGTGAAAGTAGCTTATAGAGGCTGAACCAGAATATTGCCATCTGAACTGAGGGGCTATGATGATGGTGGTGGCAATGTCACAATGTACTGGAATATAACCCATAATAGCACCATAGATATAGTCAACTAACAAAGATGGAATAAACAAAATCCTTATGATCATATGAATCTATAATCACACTTAAATCAGCGGGAGGTTGTTTAATGTATGGTATTGGATTCGTCTGGGCCGGATCGAATATCGTAGAGCAGCACAGCTCCATTAGCCTCTCATTGTGCTCTGTGTCCTGCTCGCTCGTCTCCACTCTTGCTGAATCAAAGAGAAAACCACACACCTCTTTGGGCGTGTCAATCGCATCATCTGATGCCTGCAAAGCTGTAATTACACTCCGCGGGTTAATTGGTCTTTTTAAGCAGCGTGAACCCGACTGTGTGAAGGCTCGAGTGTAGAAGCACAGGTGAAGGAAACTCAAAGAGTCTCCACAGCCCAGGAGAGCTGCTGTGTCCTGAAATCAAGTGCATATGCTTTAAAGGTTGTTCTTGGCCACTTCAGAGACCGGCGAGATAAAGCACAAATTCCCCACCGTGCCTCTCCCCGGCTGCCTGTCAGAGCGGAGAGTCGTGTTGCAGAGAGGGCCAGGGACAGGCGAGCTCGCAGAGCAACGGACAGCATGAGTCCCAACCCCCATGGTGCACTGCTTTCAGCCAGTGATGGAAGGTGATTACAACTAGGTACTATACTTAAGTACAGTTTTGAGATATTTTCCTCTACTTGACTCCTCTACTTTAGCCTTCCACGCCATTACATTTTCGAGGCGACTACTTTTACTCCACAACTTTAATTTGATATCTTTAGCCACAAGTTACTTTGCAGATCACATAGAGACTGCATCATGGTCAACGTAGCGCATTTTTATGAGTTCAATTATTTCTTTTGGCCACCGGATTCAGAATTGGATCACAGAAATGTTGTGATTGTTGTCAGATCTGACAATTGGTCAACTCATAGTGTACAGATATACATACACTACAGGTCAAAAGTTTTAGAACACCCAATTTTTCAATTTTTTTAAATTGAAATTCAAGCAGATCAAGTCCAATGAATAACTTGAAATGGTACAAAGGGAAGTGCTGAACTGCTAAAGGTTAAATAAAAGGTAAGGTTACCCAAAATTGAAAAATAATGTAAATTTCCAAATGAAATGTGCATTATTTTTCAATTTTGGTTAACTACCTTTTTTTTACCTACATTACCTTACCTACATTACAATTAATGTAATGTAACACAATTAATGTAATATAATGGCCTGTTAATGGCTTTGTCCTTTTCCAGCTTTTGCAGATATTCTAAAGACTTCTTTTGCATTAGCAAGAGCAGCTGATACCTTCAACTGTAGCTGTTCTGCCTCTGTGCCAACTTGTGTAGCCTTATGAGAACTACTTATCATTGAGGCTAATTGGAAAAAAAGGCTTCAATCTGCTAGGGTGCATAAATATTGGACTCTGGAGCAATAAGGGTCTGAGGTCTGATGAGTCCAGATTTCACCTGTTCCAGAGTGATGGACATATCAGGGTAAGAAGAGAGGCGGATGAAGTGATGCACCATTCATGCCTAGTGCCTACGGTACAAGCCTGTAGGGGTGGTGTTGTAATCTGGGGTTGCTTCAGTTGGTCAGATCTAGGTTCAGCAGACTGCCTGATTATACTGACTAGTTTTTTCCAATGGATTTGTTCTTCCCTGATGGCGGGGGCATATTCCAAAATGACTATGCAGCGATTCATCGGGCTCAAGTTATGAAAGAGTGGTTCAGGGAGCATGAGACATCATTTTCACACATGCGTTGGCCACCACAGAGTCCAGACCTTGACCCCACTGAGAATCTTGCTGGAGAAGACTTTACATATCGGCCTACAATAATCTTGGCAAACTCTGGATGGAAATCAATGTTGTGACATTTCGGCGTGTGGGCCCTTTATTTGAGGGCCGGGCAGTGTATTTTAATACTTAGATATCATTCAAGTTTAAATTTAAACTTCATCAGTCCTATTCTAATGCGATATCTTTACTCAAGTATGTTTGACTTAAAGATACTTAAGGGTGAACCAGTAAACAGTATACACATACATGTCTATACTGCATTGGAGTCATGTGTAATTTTGCTTTGATTATATGATTTTGTACATTTAATATCAGTATACAGCACTACTTTCAGTATAGCCGAGCTATGGCTGCGGCACACCAATGTTGTGTTCACTTACAGTATGTAAGCTAGAAGATGTTCCCTTGCACACACATTGCACATACACACTCAATCCAGTCCAACCTCAACAGTCACATGCCCACAAAGGAAGCCCCTTGAGGTTTAATCCAAGCATCTAACACCCGACATGTGAAATGGGGATAAAAGAGGGTCCGTGTCTCCAGCAGGGCAGCACAATTTGGTGCCTCCCCTGACACTCCACGGCCCGGCTGTGTGTGTTTTTGTGTCAGGGTGAGTGCTTCCATGCTTTGGTAGAAAATCTGCCCTCTTGCCGACACATTGGTGAAAGGCGATTTCCGTAATCCGGGAGTGTAAGCCTCGCTGTACAAATGGGCATAAGGGACTTTGTGTGTATGTGTATATGTGTGTGCGTGTGTGGGTCTGAAATGCCAGCAGAAAGCTGAACGTCTGTCTGGGTGTCTGATAAGAAGCATCTCGTGAGGAGAGTTTAAAGCAGCAGCACAGAGCTGAGAGTGCGATGCCTCCATGGAAAAAATTTCTCTTGATTTTCCTTATTTCTAATATTCATTGTTATGCACGGGTTGTAATCAATAAGTGGTTACATGATTTACATTGAATATGAGAATTGTAGAGTTTCATGCTGTTTCTGTGATTGGTAGCTGGGCTGCAGGGCAAAATTAAATCATTTGGCTTCCTGGGGTCACATAAATTAAATTACACATATATATGCACAAACGACATGGTTACCATTAAACTGGTATTACAGCAGTAAAAGATGAATGTGCACCTCTAATGCACACTTCAGACCAGAAGGTAACACCTTTTTCTTTTAGCAGCAGTGTAGTTAATATGGTGGTAAAATGGAAAAAGACATATGAGACTAAATCCAATATACAACGCTATTGTTTCACAAAGAATTATTTATTTTTTGCATTCAGAACGTACCAAATTAAATTATGGTCATCAAACGCACATTATAAATGATTCTTTTCATGACTGTTGTGGGCTCACTTGTTTTATTCTTTTCATTCAATGTGCTTTGACGTTTTCCCTTGTTAATTTCCCGGCGCCGGTTATTTTATCATTCATTGCCAAATTCAGAGGGAGAAGTCTGTTTGAAATCACCTTCCCAGTGCTTAATGACAATGACTGTGTGCTACAAATAGTGCAGCCGAGCAGAGGAATGCCAGCTCCGCTGCTATTTGAGGACCCTGCCAACACAATATAGTTAAATTGCATTTCGTCTATGCCACTTTTACAAATCTAATGAAAAGAGAGCGTAAGCTTATATCTTTTATTCTTGATCTATAGAGTTATGCGCACAAACCTTTGTTGCCCGTCGTCAGCCATTCCCTGCCTGCGTTTCCTTTCTTTTTTTTGTTTTGTTTAAAGGTTTTTCAGAGTCGATTTATTGTTATTTTACAAGCAGCACTGAACAACAAAACGCAAGCTGTAGTCCCTTTATGCTACACAAGAAAAAAAAGCTCTTTTATGTTGGAGTGTTG
This sequence comes from Diplodus sargus, assembly GCA_903131615.1. Lineage (NCBI taxonomy): Eukaryota > Metazoa > Chordata > Actinopteri > Spariformes > Sparidae > Diplodus > Diplodus sargus. Next base: position 4,095,065 of record CAEMYA010001588.1, on the reverse strand, counting down.
AGGATGAATTCAGAAGTGGCACAGCCTGAAGAAAGACGCTGCTCTGTAGTCTGGTGGTACGACAGCGGATATTTCTGTATCTTTTGCCTGATGCTCACTGATGCTCGGCATGTGGGTACCCTGTTAGCAGTTTCAATAGACTCGTCCTGTCCCTGAACCATGCCAGTCTGTGATCTTTCCAGTCAGGAGGTAGAGCTTTTTTCGGTTCCTTTCTGTGTAACGTGTGTGCATAGTGCCCCTTTAAGATCAACACGCCCCCTTATCATCTAGTATTACTCACAAATAATTTACTTCATTAAGACTCTGTAGGTGTGTTTTTTTTGTCCAGGTTTGACAGTGGTGTCTCCGTGGTATCAAGAGAAAAAAACTGTCCTCAGATTGGATAGGCAGCTAAATACAATAAAGTACCATTTTTGTCTTTTTGTCTTATTTTCCCTAATTGTTACGAGGCACTGGTGTCAGCATTTACTCCATTTACACTTTATTTCATTACTCTATTGTTGTTGTTTTTATATATTCTTATGTTATAATAATTTCAAGCACTCTCTGGCACACAAATATCCTTTGGGATTAACACATTTTGTGTCTTATCTTATCTTGTAAAAAAAAAGACATCTCAACATAATAAAAAGGACATCGCTTCCTGTCTCTCTGTGTGGCAATAGTTAGAAAAAAACCCAAACTGAATCGTTTAAGCGAGCAGGGGATCGGCAGTAATTTCATCCTTTCCACGCTCAGTATTTAATGTGCGACTTTGCATATGCTCAACTTTGTGTGCAGCTATATCACTGTAAGGCAAAACCGAAATGAACTGAAATCATGAGCATCCATCAAAACAAATCAAATGAAAATTATGTTAAACGGCTTTGTTTGCTGCAAAACTCTAACTTAATCAAACTGCCTGCTTTCGAAAGCACTCCTTTCGCAAACATTAATCTCAGTTTGTGGATTCCTTGGTCTCCCTAAACTCACTCAACGATATGGATGCCATGATCACCCATCTATTCAGATGTGCTGTAATGTACAAAGAAGAGTACAGTGATGTGAGGACGAGTCCACCGGCTATATTAACAGGTGCAGGAATGCTGCATAGAGGGAGAACACTCCAGAGTAATCCTCAGATCTATTCTTCTGAGACCAGGCATGAAGTACGTATTGTGTGCTTTCCAAGCAAGGATTTTTGTTGTCTACCTGTCTGTGGAGCCCAGAGGCACAGCAGACAAATCATCTGGCATCGTGACTTTCATCGGAGACAAGAGCAGCGATTTAAGCCTGCTGGGTGTGCTTGATAGAAAATACCAGAATGCTGAGTCTCTTGGCCTTGTGGTGATAGTGAGAGATATTATTGTACATTCTCCGTACTTCTCTCTCGCCTGGCCTGAGTAAATAAATACATGGCTTGGCTACCTAGTTTTCCTTGGAATCTCAGTTTTTCTCTGCGAAGTTATATAAAGGCTCTGCGGTGCACCAACATCCTGCATCAGGAGAAGATGTGTGGTATTTGCTGAAATGATATAAAGTGTCACTCACTCTGACAAGCATGTGAGGGAAGGGTCCGCGGGAGTTTTCAGGCACATTGATAGGCGGGATGACCCAGTCTCTCTTCTGTCGCCTCAGCCCATTGGCGGAAGAGCTCCTCTGATGTTTTCGAGAAAACTTGATAACTCTGGGTTGGGAGTCCCACACTCTTGACAGCATTTCTTCAATGCCAACCTGAAAAGAAAAGCACATCATATCATGCCACGTCTCCCACTGAATAGCTCACGCACGTTATCATTTGAAGAATGCTATTTTGCCATGACAGGTTGGAAGATGAATCTATAAAGTGCTGTAAAATGACAAGTTTTCCTCTCTGCTAAAATTGAAGCCAAAATACTGGTTGTCACCCTAACAATAAACGCATTTTGGGAGAGTGACAGAGAGGCAAACATGAGGAAATATAAATATAAACATTTATCTGAATGCTGCTGCATCATATTTCACGAGGCCTGTGGCAATACACACTTAGCCTGCCCAAGCCTCCAGCTTCTGCCTACGACAGCCGGACGTCCCCCAGGTTACACGGCTGGGTTCTGTCCACGGAGGCGCTGTGCTCTGTCCGAATCCCTGCACATATTTTTGTGGCAGACAACATCATTCCCGCCCGCCACCGTCCTCTCTGTCCCTGATGAAGATGAAAAAACCAATATGTGGCACTTTGCCCTGACAGGAGCCTATCATCAGATAATACAGGTATTGATGAAATACCAGTGTAATAACAAAGGGGGGCTGAGGACAGGAACAAGAGGCAGTTTCACTGATGTGGTAGTCACTTAGAAGAGGAGCAACTTGCAATGTCACACACAGTCGGTGAGAGATTCTTTGATAAAGAAAATGTTAGAAACAGAGTGTGGAGACGCGGGCTGCAAGCAGCAATTATTTTCATTGTCCGTTAATGTGCTGATCATTTCCTTGTTTAACCGATCTGCTGTCTAAAATGTTAGAACGTGGCGCAAAATGTCGATCAAAGCTCAAGGAGACGCCCTCAAATGTCCTCAAGGTATTCGCTTTACGTTCATGAGGAGTAAACAAACCAAATATATAGTACAACGAATATTTGAGAATGATAACTTTCGTTTTCCTTAAAAAATGACTGATCAAAATAGCTGGTGATTCATTTCATAGAATCTTCACAGCAGCCACAGCCATCTACAGTCCACAGCAGCAGGAGATGAAGAGTGAGAAATTCCCCAGATTTCCCTGTTAAATTGCTCGATTTTGTGAGGTGTTGAGTAAGGACAAACTTTGTGAAACATTATCTGTGACAAGTGTTCACTACTTGGCCCTTCTTGTTAATGCGGCATATGTTGTACATCAAGTTCTGTCTTTGCATAAAAAACATCATGTGGGTTGTCCAGGATGTTTACTTGGATACAGCCTGGAAGTGAGATCCGACACCTAATGCTGGGTATGAACTGGTCAGCTGTCCACTTGTGATCCGTAAACCAAAGATGCATGCTGCTGCGAGGGATAAACAGACTCATAGTCTGCAGTATAGTTCAT
>CAEMYA010001588.1:4029616-4088581 GCA_903131615.1 Diplodus sargus | reverse complement strand
ACACACACACACACACACACACACACACACACACACACACACAAACCCCTGTTAACTGACTTACTGACTTCTCTGGTTTACAGTGCTATAAATCAAAGGAGAACTAATATCGAACAGTTCCACTGCTGCTGCTACCGTTAGATTCAGTTGGTACCCCTAATCAGAGAAGTGTCCAAGTTGATTTTGGTAAACAAGGGGACATTTGTGAGCATCTCAGCTGGAGAGCATGGGACCTTTGGGTGCCACTTTGTGATGAAATGAGCCAAATATCCCAATATATTCCACACACCATACGCAGACACATATTTAATCGTCATTATGGACCCGACAAACGTGTGACACGCGCGTAGGACATCAAATTAACACTAAAAACAAAGAGATGGTAGCATGTCAGCAAAGTAACCGCTGAATGCTGCCAACTGTAGCTGCGGATAGCTACTTAGCGCAGTTAGCCTCACAGCTAGCAGCATGGACTGGGAGTTCAGACCATCCGGGGAATGTTGATGCTGACACCACAACAAAAATAACTTTGGACCTGGAGGAGCTGTGGCTAGCTGCTTAGCATGCTAGCTTCACTAGAATCATTGCAACACAATACATAGTTGTCATGACGTCAGAACTGTTATTCCTTTACATTTTTGAATGTTTTCAATTTAAATTATTATCATCAACATATAGCACCTTCAATTATTATTCATCTGGACCGGAACATAGACAAAGAACCCTTTTATTTTCCAAAGGATTTAATCTAATCCATATAATCAATTTTTTCTCCTTCGGCTGGACCCGCTAATGGCAAAAATGTTTTTGAATGCCTGTGCTTGCAAACAACATGTACAATATGACATTCCCTCTCTATACGTATTCAGCATTTGATTTGTCCGCTCTGGGCTACTGTAGAAACATGGTGGTGCAATACGGCCATGGAAGAGGACCTGCTCCCGCCCTCTCAATTTAAGTCTCATTCTGAGTTATCGGAACCTTTCAGTCGATTATACACGTATGAAAACATAAGTATGAATATTATATTCCATTTATGACAACAGATCACAGTAAATCACCATTGTGCAATAACTACTTATGCAGTGGTGTCAGGTAATAATGTTGAAATAATGCGTTGTTGTTGGCCTCTTCGTGCTTTTCTCTCTTGCTCAAATGTATAACCTTTCAAACTCAAGGAACAGGACCGCGAGGGCAGCAGGGAGCAGGAGGTCCAGGGAAGCTGAACCCTGCCCATGGAGTCAGAGCTGTGTCCGAAGGGGCCGTTTGACACAACAGCAGGTCACTGATTCAAACCAGACTCCGCTGCTGCTCTGTATGGACTAATTTTCTGCCTCTTCCACTCAAAACGAGTAGTGGCAGTTTCACAAATGTTAAGAAAAATATGAGTTAACCAGACAGAAAAGTCTACAGTCAAAGTATGATCACTTATAAATGTCATCCTTCCCACTCAAGTCATAAATAGTAGATGGCAGAGAGGACAAACTGTTTAAAAGAGTGATTTTTCAGCCTTGTGGAGGCTGTCACTCAATGTTTCCTTCAATTGCTTATATTCTATGCAGTTTTAATCATTTGGGGCCAAAAGAAATGGCAATATTAGACTGTAGAGTATGAAACAAGCAGCAAGATACCGACAGCCAACGTGTTTTTCTCACAGTATACTGCCGCACATACTGGATTTCAATAAGTGTATTTTTTATGATTATAATGAAACAGGTATTTAGTATTTGTTGTTGTCCTCAGGGTGTACCGGGAGACTGGAACGCGATTCCACTGCGGCACTTATTTTTATCATCTGAGGAGAAAGTGACAGGAACACATGTGAACACTGATTTGGAAAAAAAATCAACTGGCAGTACGTATAAAACCAGTTTTTCAAATTTCCATACGATTAGAAAAAAACACATTTATTTCTTGTTCAATTATTGAATCTCTTTTCGAGCTCCACGATGTGGGGGACATAATTATACGCTGAAACTACATCACCTGGTCCTCGGCAGACTCCGGCAGAGTGGAACATTAGCTCAATCAATGTCAATTATTTCCCAGTCTCCATTATTGCACTGCCAGGAGTGGGCAGAATTTTAATCCCCTCGCTGCAATTGCTTTAGCTACATGAGTCTTGGGCTTTTTGTCATGATTAGAAACATGACTTAACATTAAGCCCAGTGGCGTTCAACAAGTAGCGCAGGAAAAACGATAATGGGTTTGTCGCTCAACAAAGTGCAGGCCCGGTAGTGGGAGTCGGCAACGGCGACTATACATTTGGGCCTGTGTAGTTTTACAGTCTCTGTTGGCTAATAGAGCCATGTCTCTACTCGCAACATGCACAGAAGTGCACTGCATCTTAACTGCTGTGCATGAGAGTCACAGGAAAAGTGTTGTTACTGTTAGTGTTAAAGAAGATGGCAGAATTAACGGTTCTGATCATCTGAAGTGAGCCTCATTGCATCTCACACCGTTCATGTTCTGGTTGTTTTGTGAAAAGGATCCTCTGTCTTTACCAGTCGATTGCTTTATCTGGAGGATGCTTTACACTTTCTGCAACAAACAGAGAAGCTCGTTTAATCAGAAAAACCTTGTAGGATTGGGTTTTGGTAGCATTTTATGGAACCCAAATCCAGTTTCAAATCCTCTTATCAAATATAATGAGGTTCAGCTGACATCTCTTGCGAGTAACTTCACTAAAACAAAGATTTGGAATCGGCATTTGCAGGCTGATTGGGCAGAGAGCAGCTAAAGTAATTTGCACAACCTGTTGCTAGAATGTGTAAATGAGATGTAGAGATATCGGACGATAACAGCCATGCTGTTTGAAATGTTAATTAAATGTGTCTGGCACGTTGAAATACCAACTTAGTTCTACACCTTAGTTATTTTTCACAAGCTACTCGCTGCAGACACCAGAGGTCACAATGCTGAACCGGAGCTGCACAACTAATTGAAATGTTTTCAATAATAATATCCAAATGGTAAAAGCTGCAATTTTTTTATGATATCGTGAATCATATCACCATATCACACAGTCATATGTAGAAATATTATGGTTGCAATGTCAAATAATATAATGAAATGGCATACAAGCATACATGATGCGATCAGCCGCAGCATTTCTCCAGGGGAGAGTAGTCACTCACACAAACACATTCTCGGTCACTGAGTGATTTCTTTCCATTGACCAACTATCTTTGGCTGAGTGACTGTGCAGGCAGCACATCAACCAGACAACAGCGAATGTGTTATTAGATCCCTCATGGAATTAATATCAATTAACTACAGCTGATTTTGTATAATCCTCCACTGGTGATGATTATCGGCTTAAAGGATAAGTTCACCCAAAGATGAAAATGAAGTCATTATCAACTCAGCCCCATGCCGATGGAAAGTCACGAGAACTTTTGTGGTCCAGCAAAAAAAAAAAAATTTTGTAGCATGCTCCTTAACAACCGAGGATGATGGAGACTTGTTATTTACATACTTCTTAAAGCTGAATCGTCGCTAAGCTAAAAGCGTGCGCATTGCGCCCTCTTTGAAGTGGGTGCACAAGCTTGACCGCACATTGAGGGAGTGAATATTTTAAGATACTGAAACACTTACACTTGTCTACAATATGCATTAGCACGTAGCATTACCATGACCTGGGTGACCTGGATGACCTTCATCAACCTTGATTTTCTCAATCAATTCGGGATCTAAGGGCTTCCCGAGACTTGGATTACGCCAGATAAGATGTTTGGAATTTTTTCTATTCATCCACTTAAGTAGTTTAGGAGAATGCTGCAACACCGCTTTGCCGTAAAGGCAATGACTACACTTTATACTTTACACTTTAAAATGATGTATAAAAAGAGAGCCTGCCACCTGAATGTTTCCTAAATTTAGAATCCAACGTCACAAATGTGAAATTTAAAATAATATCACACAGAGAGAACCTAATCCAACCTCAACACCTCCCATCTGTGGAGTGTTTTTTCCGGATAAGTTAGGATCAGACGAGAAATCAGCCTGCTAGCTTTTTCCAACTGTCACACAGACAAAGCAGTTCATTGATAAACACCAAGTTTATGGAAACACTTCTCAAGGTCTTATGAGTGTGCCTTTGTGTCTGAGTTCTTCCTCCCTTGTTACCTTTGTCAGGGCCAAAGGATGAGGATGTCCGGCCAGAGCTAGCTTAACGGTGGTCTCCCAGATGTGCGGGTCATGGAGCCCCCGCGCTGTCACCATGAACTGGACGGGCTCCGACAGGTTGGCCACCTCCTGCTCTGCATACACCGTCCCATCGGGCCTCACGCTGAAGTTGGGGTCGTTGCTGACAAAGCCCACCTCTCTGCTGCGCTGGCAGTCCTCAAACTTCACTGCAGAGACGGACAGAAAGGGGAGAGGCGGTACAGAATTAGAGAGCGGCACAGTGAGATTTACTCCATGAGGTGTTCGCAAATCCTTGACACATCTGGCAGGCTTAAGATTAACCTGCATCCATCAAGACGTATCTTGAAATATCTCATCCCCTCTGCTGTCACTGTGGATTCCCCGCTTTGACGTCTTTGGCAAAACAAACTGCTTATCACTTCCTGAACTGGAATACACGGGAGAGAACCTAATTCTTTTTCATATCATTCTTTTCCCGAACTAGACAGATAGCAATGTCAAAACAGCGTTTCTCTCGGCTTCTCCAGGGAAGGCATGAAGAGAAGGTCTAAAGCACATTAGGCTGACTGGGCCAATTGGGCTCCATGCTCTGCCTGCCAAGCACATGGAGCACAGCGCTGAATGACATTTGGAGGGTTCGGCTTGACTGAGACAAGAGAGAAGCTGCGAGAAGTCTCATGTTTGGACACACACAAAACACACTGCTTTTCCTGCGCACCCAACACGCTTGTACGGGAGAATGGTGCGGTCATGGGGGGTGGAAGCAGCCTTTCCACTAGGTGAAGAGGAGGACAGATGAGAAACATGGTTTAGTGCTCCAGAGCAGATTCTCCAGTGACAGCCGACATGAATATGCCATTACAGCACAGAAAACACAGGAGAAAACCGACAGCGCCTCGGACACGGCTATTTGGAAAACTCTTTCAGTCCATTGCCAAATTCAATCAACACTCGGTGCATAATTTCCCCGTGATTCACAGCATGATGCAATGGCATGAATGTTGAGAGTGACTGATTATTGTTTTTAGCATGTCTATTATGTTAACACACGTACACACTCTATCCCTCGTCTCCCTGCACCCCCTAGATGAAATGCGTGTGCTTTGATCTTATCACAAAAACTCTGGCTGCTGATAACGAGACAAATTGATTTCATAAATCACCCAGGGAACAGATCGCCTGTTATGAGCCACGGCAGCGTGATTTTTCAAAAAATCCGGCGTGAAGAATTCTGCACAGCAAGCTTTTTATCAAGCCATCTATTTAATTTATCGCCCAGCTTCCTGTCAAAAGCAGCTCCCAAACAACAGGCCAATAAAGCAGGAGATCTGCGCGGCCACTGCAGCCCGGCGTCACACAAATGAGCCCGCTTGTTTTCAGCCCCCGGAGTAATTGCATGCATAATGGGACGGATGGCGAACACAGTTTTGACAATGTGTGCATCTGTGTGTGTTGGCGAACGCGATCCATGGTTTCATAAAAAAACAAAAACCACACAGCCCAGTGGAGAACGTCCTTACATGAGTGATAAGCGATTGCCTTACTTTGGGGATCATTTATCAGGGTTGGGGGGCGGAGGTGCGATTTAACATCAGGTTGTAACAATGTGACACGGACCTGCTTGAATTGTCCACAGATGAATTGTGATGGCAGGCATGTATTATGTAAATGACTTCAATTAGCTTGAACTGAGCTGGCTAATTGTTGTCACTTAGACAGGTCTCTTGTGGCGCAGCTGGAGAAGCAAGGCTTAAGGACACGCGCACTGCAAAGGTGCCGCTTATGAACGTGTGTGTGTTTGTTTGTTCCTGCATGCGCGCGTGTGCGCGCGCGCGTAAGAGTCAGTTTAGCCAGTTTGAGAATGTCGGTCCGCAGCTGGTGCATATATTAATTTCGATCTTAATTCTACAATAAAGCCAGCGAGGTCTCCGTGGGTCTGTCTCCTGCCTCGTCTGTTGTGGTGGTGCCAGTTGGCATGGGAACACACATGAGTGTCTGTGAGGCATTGCCATTGTGCAGCATTGTAAGAGGAGTGTCTTTGATTCGGTGTAAAGGCCTCTCTCAGTTTACCATTCACCGCCTACTGGTATGTACCCTTGAGGGACTGAACCATGACCCTGATCCCTAACATCTACTTAGTGTGAAAATATTCATAAATGCGTCGCTATTCATTAAAAATCCAGTTCACAAAGCGCATTTAAATCAGGTGGTGGGATCTGATCTGCCACACAGTTAAATGGAGATGAAAGCGGCAGAAAGAGACGACGCTGAGACGAGATGCTGATAGAGGAACTGTGTGTGTCTGGCAGGGAGAGGGGAGATGGTAGGATAAAAGGAGAGGGAAGGAGATGCAGATAATGTTGCAAACAGAAAAAAAATGATGTTGTTATATGTTACAGAATACGCAATATGTAACTGTAATTGAAACAATTCTCAATAAAGTCCTTAGTCTCCAGACAAGACGAGCTGATGCGCAGAGGTAGCGGTGCAGATTGCTCGTTGCGGTCACATCACATCAGTAAATGAATACTGACACCGTTGATAACAAATCTGTGCTTATTTATTGTCACTGTTCTGCAGCCCATGTAATTCATTTTGTCATCTCACGCTTGGCAAACTGCGGCATCCTTTTGTGCGAAAAGTTGCACTTGAAGTGAGTGAATGCAGACAAGGCTTCAAGGTGTTTTCTAAAGTGACAGCCCTGAAGGTCAGCAGACCCACAGTCCTTCCTCAGTCCTAGAAAAAAAAAAAAAGATACAGATATTTTCAACTGTGGCTTTATGTCAGTTTCAATGTTATGTCAAAGACGTATTGTGTTGCAGAGACATCGACTTAAGTTAGCATGCTAGTGGTGTGAGCCAAGGACGTCACATTAAAACCAGGTTACAGCATCACAGCTGTTCAACGGCACGCAAAGCCAAATAAGCTTGACTTCCCAGTTATAAAAATACCTGAATCTTCCGTGTTGTGGAGCCGACCAAGATTCCACCAACCAGCTATCTTCCAGTTTAGCGCCTGGCTAACTTAGTAGAGAGTTAAAATGATTTAATCCGCAGCTCTTCTAGACTTTCCACATGTTATTGGACAGAATGACTCAAAGGAACACTAGCTACTCTCACAATAAGTGAGCTAAGCAGGTGATGGCAAGCACAGTTAGCAGCAGTCAGCGGCTAATATGCTGCCTCCTGTTTGTCTGGAGTATGAATTCATCAGGCAGCCAACTTACATAGTTCACCCTTTAATGGCTTATCCTCATCACCTGGTCACTTTATCTGGAGGAACATGCACAGTGTATGTTTGGCCTTTGGCAATGTGGGAATGCTGAAGACTGTCAGTCTCTCTGCTTATAGTACATATACTGACAAATGCTGTGCTGAAATCTTTCAGTCTTCATCGGTGACCTTTATGATCATAAAAGCCCACACTAGGACATCCGACTTTGCCTCCAGATATTGAGGGGTATTTGTGGCGTGAGAAGAATATAGTTAATTTCAGCGCCTCATAGCCACATCCAAGTGTGGATAGCAGCTTACTCACAGGCTGCATGTGTGTGTCATCAGCTTGTCTCGGTGACTCTTGATTGATATAGAAGATCAACAGAATGTCTAATGGGAGACATTGTGACACAACATTTCAAGCTGCGGGGTGCCTTTGTTTACCCAGCATGCACCTCTCTGTCAGGGTGAAGACTGTCAGCAGAATTTTTCAAGACCTCTCTGCAGCCAGAAGCTCAGATGAATCAATACAAAATGTGAATTAATGCATTGAAATGACCATACAATCTTTGTGCTGTACTATAAAATGTAAATATGTATGTAAAATACATATGGGTGATGACAGTGAGTGGGTGTAGCTAATGCGCTCTATGGGCACGCTGATGGTGTTGCTTCGAACAGCCATCTCATACAGTGCAGACTGTATAAAAGTAGAGACAATTTTGTGCTTTGCTGACTCAAAGATCAATTGTGTCAATTGCCTTCTTCATCGTAGGGTGTACAAATGTGTGTGTGTCTGTGTGTGTGTATGTGTGTGTGTGTGTGTCTGTACTTTGGCTTGGTTCCCTGAAGTTGATGAGAAAAACATCAGGGGTATTAAACCACCAGCTCAAGTGTGCGTGTGTGTTTGTATTCTGCTCTTCTATTATTTTGTACCCAAGATGTGTGTGTGTGTGTGTGTGTGTGTGCGCGCGCGCGCATGTAGTGGGTGTTGTTCTGCCTCTGCATGTCCCTGTGTGTAAGCTTCTCAGAGTGTGTGTGTGTGTGTGTGTGTGTGTGTTTGTGTGTCAGAGTGTGTCCTGTATATTTTAGTGTGTCCTGCCATCCACAGCGGTGTTTGGCAGGCTGCTGAGGCTGGTGTCATTCTGCTCAGCTGCTCTTCTCTGGACTCGTACGGCAGAGAACATGTTGTCCAACAGAGCGGCTAGCGCGGCACAGACGCGGCTAAAACAGGGCGGGCAAGCAGCCGTGACCACCGACCACTGAGCCCTCCAAGTAAATGCGCACACACACACACACACACACACACACACACACACACACACACACACACACACACAAAAAAACAGGTTTATGCTCTTTGTCTCTTCCTGCTTGTAAATCCATGACAATACCCCAGAGGAGGCCAAAACAGCCCCTGTATGGACACATTACATGTGCATAATGTAGATGGCATGTAGTAATGGTGCACCGCCTGCTTTGTGCATCCACATGGAGCGTGCCTCCCTCATCCCTCGGCACCCGCCTCCATGTTCACCTGTCCACCCAGCACGCCTCCCCTCTGCTCATCCTGTCACCGTCTCCTCCCTGTCCTCTCCACTCTCCCGTTCTCCTGCGCCACAGCTCCCTCGCACTGTCCCCATTTCCTCTCTGCTTAACCCTCCTCCCCACCTGTCCTCCTCCATCCTCCTCTCGTATTACCTCCAGACTTTCTCCCCGGTGCAAACCAGGGCAGCCAGCCTGAGCCAACGGCCCAGACACACATAAAAATGGGCACCCCGGTGGGTCACCTACTACCATTGTTAAAGTGAGTCGAGGGAACGGCACAGAGCTAATAGAGCCGGGAGAAAAAGAAGGACATAAAAAAAAAGGTCACGTCAGTCCGATTTTGGCATTTACACGCTGGTTTTAGGAGCGATTACATGATTTTTACAGATCGTTTTTAAGATTTAAGTGGGTCTTTTTATAGACCTGCTTTCATGTAACAACCTTTATTACTGTTCTTAGCATCCCTTTTATGATTTCTGCTTTTATTCTGCCTGCCTCACCTTGTATTCATTGCGTTTACTGCTCATTTGATCTGTTATTAATGAGTTGCAAAGTGCTCTCTTTTTGTGATTTAAACGATCTATAAATAAAGATTATGATAATCACTCAATATAGACGCCTGACAGCGAACACACTGTCTATAAAAAGGCTGACACAAAGGAGAGGTTTAAGGTAAAAGTTAGATAGTCAGGTATGTTATGAATGGAGCCGGTTAATAGACCCAGACCGAGCATATGGAGGCGGCTTTAGTTAAGGTGCTGTTCATTCCAGTCGTGGCACAGTGCGAAGTAAACATTCCCTTTGGTACCCTGCTGATTTCCTCAAGCCATCGGGAAAATCAACGCCACCCACTCAATTTGCAAATAACAGTATTTTTGCCAGGCTGAGGGTGTGATAGACAGCCCACTGGCGAGTCAAATAACACTGCTAAAACACTGAGCACACTGTAGGCAAGAGGCTGCAGAGAGTGCTAGAACAGATCAAAAAGGACTGCGACTTCAGTGTCTCGTGCGTGCACGTCGTGAGCAGTTTGATCGGCCATCATTATTTGCCCATTTTAATCGCACTTTTAATTTTTGGCAAGTTGCGTCTACAGTGCCTAATTCATTAAAAATGACAAATCTGATTTAACTCGCCCACGCTGAGAACTAAAACCGAAAACTAAATGAAATGCTACGACGCTCAAGCATTTGTTTTTTAAGTGCTCTGATAAGAAGTGCCACTCACAAGTAGCCGAATTAATTTTACACTGCATCAAATGTGTCTCCGTGAAACAAAACACAAAAGCTTAATTTGCTAACTGGGAGATTAGACCCTTGAATTCCACATGGAAATCCTCCGCTGATAGCAACAAACCCAAAACAGTCCTGTGGAAAAACCCTGAACCTGATCCCCAAAGTGTCAGATTTAAGGAACAGCTGGGGAGTTTTGATAAACTAAAACAAACCCTAAAGGTGCGTGTAATCCCCAAGTTTGAGTATCAACTCGAAAAAAGAAGGGTTTCACCCGACTGTGACATTATAGCAGCTTAAAGCGTTCTCGAGACACATTCGAGCTGTAATATTCGAAGAGGACTGAGAAAAGTTTACACCTTTCAGTAGGCGGAGAAGTTGCTGCAGATGTAACAGGCGTGATTGGCAAGCAAACATGTGAAATCTATTTTCTGATGTCTTAATTTATCACAACTAAAGTGCAGCATCTTGAATTCGTCGTAAAACCCGAGGCGTCCCATGCAGAACATCCACAACCCTCGAAAACTCTTTTGAAATGCAGCCCACTGTGCCCCCACAGGAATGCTTATAACTAATTCAATTTACATGCTGCTGTTTTTAAAACACTGCAGGTACAATGTGACTTTCCTGAAAAGACTCTTTTTTTTTTTTTTTGCCGCAGTTGGAAATGAATTTTTCTGCCTCTGCAGTTCTCTGTTTTAACAAAAGCCCACACAGTTCCTTCTGACAGCTCGCTCTCACAAAAGGAAACCACTGCGACTCAAGTGCGTGTGTGTGAGTGTGTGTGTGTGTGTGTGTGTGTGTCACTGTGTGTGCGTGAGTGTGTGTGTGTGTGTGTGTCACTGTGTGTGCTTATGCGTGCGAGGCAGCCGGAGTGAGAGAGACATAAAGACGGAGAGGGAAGAGGGACATTGGAGTGGGAGTGTGTGACACGAGCTCTTTGCATATACGATTATTACAGCTGATGCGTAAATGGGTATGGGTGTCATCGACTCGCTGCGCACTCAGAGGTGTGTACGTGTGTGCGTGGGAGAGAAGGTGCTGTCAACCTGCATTTGTGTGCGTCAGCGCTCATGTTTCACTTTTTAAACACCGCACGCTTGTTATCCGGTGCTGGCGCTCTTACAGGGCTGAACAAAACCTTGTCACATTGTTAGCGCACTGTCACGTCTATAGGGCCAACATCCGCCCACAAACCTGTCGCCCCCCCCCGTCACCCCTTTGTCTTTCATCCATCACCTCTCTCTTTCTGCAGGTAAGGATGTAACAGCTGTAAAAGACGGCCCTCCTGTGTTGGAGCGTGTCAGGATCCAGAGAGTCTTTCTACTGCAGATGTGTCTGTAATGTAAACTCACGCATACAGGATGTTGTGTGGGCCCCGAGCTCTGTGGGGGTTTCACAAAGGTTGTCACAGTGTTTCAATGGATTATGAAGATCTCCTCACAGATATTTTGTTTTTCTTTGCACGCCACCCTCTCTCGCACATCATCGCATTACACACAGCTCCACATTACAGCCCCAATCTGCCCAAGTGCTGCAGCGAAACGCCGTCCCGTGAGTTTTGGCCGGGGCACTTTCGGGTAGAGCATTTGGGGTTCTGCACATCCCCGGCACTCGCTCTTATCTCTGCATTAGCCTCCTCTCACGGGCACGGGCGTGAGGAGGCTTGAGGAATGAGAAAGGGGAAAGAGGCGAGATAAAGAGGGAGAGCGGGAGCAAAGCAGAGCGGATGCAATTAAAAGACTGGGTCACAGATCGCAGTGCCAAACGTCAGTGTGATTAATACACCACCATTCAGCCCAGGAGCTTTTTCTCCTCTCTGTGTGGATGTGTGTGTGTGTGTGTGTGTGTGTGTGTGTGTGTGTGGGTTTTGTTTGTGAATCGGTTATCTTCCGAGCGTACTGCAGCTAGGGGGCACCAGTGCGTCTCAATATGTGCTACCCTCAGGTGAGCCAGGATTAACCGTTTTTTAAAGTTGTGTCAGGAATTCAGATGACCTGAACAAACAGGTTTGAGGACACAATCCGTCTGTCTGAGCTCTCTGACTAAACAAACTGACCGCCAAGTTAAGAGGCTTTTTTTTTTCTCCCTATGATAACATGGAAGCACTGGCTTTAAAACTTTCAATAGATGAGTAATTATAACGAGACAATCTTAAAACACTGATTACGAATTCTGGCTCAAGTTCACAGGTTCACACTGTTGTGAACTTTAATGAACACCCACTATCCTTGAATTTTTTTGCATGCCTTCTGGCTAATCATCTCATCAGAAGCTACCCACTAATTTCAGATTGTGCCAAAACTAGTCGAATCTGGCTCCCAATCAATCCATCCTCTGCGAGAAAATAGACCAGCATCAAGGCAGCAAACAACGCTCGAAAAAAAAAAAAATTCCCCCGGTCGAGCTGGTGGCCCTTCCCAGAGTCTTATGGTAATGAGAAACGCTCCTGCTTGAAACACAGCGAGCTGCACAAACATATCAACTGATTCTTTTTCTTTTACTTCTTTCATCTGGCTCCCACTCACCAGACCTTGCCTTCAAGGCTTCCCCTTCGATTTAGCGTGAGCAGAGAAGGAGCCACGCTTTATCACAGCAATATCTTTTTTAAGGAGGTGAAGCGAAGAAACTGCCTCAAGGCTACATGCTGCCTGTTATCTCCCAGTACAATATAATAATTTCACATAGCCCAGAGCCAGGTGGCGGGACCTCAGCAGGGCCAGGTGACAAAAAGGGGACTGTGAGCAAACCAGGGGCAAGGATGAGGGGACAAAAGGGGCTTCTGGGAAATATCCGTGACTCTCACTCAACCGTATAATGACTGTGATGAAAACCCATTATTCTCAAGAAAATGTGTTTTTTTTTCTCCCTCCTGTGATTCGCATCGGCCCGTCTGCACACATTGTACAAAGTTCAGGTTTTAGATAACGGTCACGCTTTTATCATAATAACCGAAATGACTTCCATTTGAATGGGGGGGACTTTACCACCGGGCGAGTAGATGTGTCCGGTTACAGGACGCAAGGCAGCGCTCAGTCTGTGTCCAGTGTTTAGTGTATAACTGCGGCTGGTTATTTTTAGCCGCTCGTCATTACCCTGGAGACTGGCCTCAGTAAATGCTATAAGACTTAGAGCAGGCCTCCTCCCCCCTGCCCCTCCTCCCCATCCTCAGAGAAACTAACTCAGAAGGTAATCAGCTTTTAATTTTCTCCCCTCTCTGTTCTTCTTACTCATTTTATCTCTCTCCCTCGCAGCTCCCTCTCTCCGTCAGCCTCACATGCCGACTCAGCCGACCGGCATCCAGCGAAGCCCTTCCCTCCTCTCGCTCCTCTTTTTCTTCCTCGTCTTCTGCCGTTATTAGCATAAAAGTGTTTGGATCCTTCCCTGGTGATTGTTTAGCTGCTGTGTTCAGCATCTTGATTTGATTCCCTACAATTGCCCTAATTAGCATTACAAATATACACTTAGAGAGGAACAGAAATATCTGTTATGCCTGACAGACTAATTTAAGGGAAACAGAGGCCAGAGGAAAAGGCGCGTGATAAAAGGTGTATCATCGCGTCTCCGTAATGAGGTGTCTTATCCGCGTCAGCCCCAAACTACACCTTCTCCGCACTTATTCAAATCAATGAGTGGTGTGTTTGCTTTAACTGGATGTGAAAGAATGCAGAGCAGGTGACACTGGAAACATATTGGATACCAACTCGCGATAAAAGGTGTAATCACAACAAGAGACGTACCCCTTATCTTCTCTCGCTCTCTCCAGCCCCAGTCATGTCTTCTAAAGCCAATGATTAGACCTAAGACAGATCTCTCTCATTATCTGTTGCTCTCATCCATTTCACCCTAATCCTGTCTCTACTCCAGAGACCCCAGGGGCAAGCGATAGGCCGCGGCCAGCCATTAGTCTCCGAGGCCCCGAGACCAGCGACAAGGCTCATCTGTACTTTTCCCCAAGAGGAGATCTAAGGCCAACTCAGAGGTCAGCTGTCACTCTCCCGTAAGTGCCGCACTGACTCCTTTGTTGACTCTTCATTTGGGTTCACACAGACTGCTTCAAGATCTTCGCCTCTCAACCAGCTGCTCTTTTTCCACCCATCTGATCTAAGGAGGAAGACTGTAAGATGGGAAACATGAAGCCGAGGTGATGTTGAAGTGGTGGTTCAGCCACATTTGTGCCATCTGAGGCTGAAAAGGTCACACCATTGATCAATCAGCAGAGTAACCGGTGGAGTAATTGGTCTCATTATTGTCGACAAGCACACATAAGTGGGTGTAGGCTGGTTCCTCCGGAGGGCCGAGCACACGCAGCAGAGGACTGAACTGCACAGCAGCACGGACCCAGAGGGAACATTGTTTTGAGCCTGTGCTGACGACAAATAGCCATAGAAAGGATTCAAAAAGTCAGAATTTATTTTTCTGAAAGCAGCTACCTGCTGCTGGCGGAAACAACGCTGCTGAGGGGGAAACATAATAGTGAAGTTGTGGGTCATAAATTCAAGACAAAAGGCTGAACACCGTGAACACAAGCTGTAATGTACTCAAAGGATGCCTGAAAAATCTACTGATGTATAGTAGATTTAAATAGAAGTATTTGTTCTACCTAATTCACAGTTCTTCACAAAGCTGCGTGAAGCTGCAAAGTTGTGTGACGACTTTCTGATGATTTGTCACTACAAGCGACCCTTCTGACATTATGCACAGTCTTTTTACAATCCCATCTTATTCCCAGGTTGTCAAACACAGACGCTGTGTCACGGCCGTCGGGTGCCTTACACAGTTACCCTTGAGTGTCTGTACAACAGTGTTTCTGCAAGACAGAATTTCTTACACATGGATAACAGTGTGAGACAGTTGCAGTTAGATGTAGGCACCAAAACTAGTTGATAAGATGAGGAAAAGAAAAAAGTAAAGTAGGATATGTTAGGAGGTGACGCATTATGCTTTGTCATTTTTTTTTTTTTTTTCAATTCCTTCAGTGTTTTACATACACAAGAACCTATACTGTATAGGTTCTTGTGTATGTAAACATTTTTGAAAGTCAAAGAGCCTAAAGTGGGCAACAGGAGCTCCCTTTCTCCCACAGTAAACACAGCACCCGAAGTGCCTGACATGACCTGTTTTAGTAGCCCCGCCTTTTAGTTTGTTACTTTGAGACATGGTACACATTTGCATAATTTAGGCCTTCATTTACGGTAGAAGTGAAGCTAACTGGAAGCTGAAAACACGAAACAGCCAACCGGAGACATGGAGAGCAGTGCTGGTTCGGGCGTGTCTGAGCTGACCAATCAGAGCAGACTGGGTATTCGGGCCAAAACAGAGCGTTTTAGACGGATGCACACCTTGTGGCAAAACATTAACATGGTCATGTAATGGTCATATAATACATTGTCAATATGAGAATATTGAATTAAGCTACTTTAATTCAAGGTCACATACTGACCATATATGTGAAGTACATAGTGTATGCAAGCTAGCAATTAGCATCATCTCTGTATCACCACACTGAAGTTACAATATTTCATTCTGTCTATCCGCCCTTTCACAAGCCCAGTTTGAGCCTGGATATGCGTAGGTACTTGAATTTATATAATAATAAAAACCTCTGCGAGCTTTTCAGAGTGCAGCCCTCCCTTAAAAGCAACAAATCTGACTTTCTTTCAACAGCTATTTGCTTTGAAGTCACCCTGGCCTGTTCCAGAAAATCAATTAAAAACATGACTAATACATTTGCACCTAACATTTTCCACTTTCCCTCTTTAGAGCGTTTGATGTCCCCTACTGCCTAACACTGTGTAAATGGTGAGATCACAGAGATAGTGACGGGAGGATTTCGACAAGGACCCTTTCGTGGTTTTTTCCACTGCTTTGAGTGAAGCTCCGACCTGAAATGAAATGAAATAATGAAGGGTATCAGCGGGCTCCCGCTGTGCTGTTTTTGCACTACACTCGACACAGAATATCCAGCACGCCTCAAAAGCCCATCAGTTCAATATTCTACCCTATGTGTGTCCTTTTTGTCTTTCAGGCCTGCAAAGACATTCTCCTGCTGGGTAATTTGCGAATAATCTCATGCAAGTCCCCCCCCTCCATCACCCCACTCTGCACTTCCTTACATTTCCTATATATGTCCCTCAGTGACAGTTATCAGCGGGATCTGCAGTGGTCTTTTATACGAGCATACCGCTGTCCCTTAAGTGGGCAGACCTAAGCCTTATTGTCTGCTATTGATGGAGGAGGGACAATAGCAGAGGCCGAACCTCTCTGCTCAACTGTCTACCAGGAGGGAATGGGAGGTCGGTCTCCCCGGGCCATGGCGCCAAAACCATTATTCTTATCACTGCAGGACAACTCACCGCAGGCCAGAAAAAACCCCTCTGAAAGGTGAAATGAGTGTGTCTCCCAATGTGTGTGTGTTTACCTCCTGCCCGCCTCGCTCACTCCACACATTTCTGTATTTCTCATTAACTGATAATACATCACTCATGACCTTGTGATAAAAATACATTAGCTGGAGACAAGTCATTAATCTATAAAGAATCAGGCTGTTTAGGTTATCAGGTGAGAATGGGTATACGTGTTATCGCACAAGTAATGGGAAGAGGTTTAATTGCCCTTCTTAAGCGAGTCATTATATAGAGTGGAAGCGGTTTATGTGTTGTATTCACGAGCAAAGTTGAGTCCATCACGTTTAGCTGTCATCGAACAGTGAGGCTTAAGGTCAGCCAGTATGTACTAGGACTGGTTATTGTACTGCAGGATGTTTTCACTTGTTTGAGAGATAAAAGTCATTCTACTTATATACATACTGTATTCTAGATTGTCAGTTTTGTAGTAGGGTTTGATATTAAAGCTGGATTGAATTGCCCTGAGTATAAATAGATACAACACATTCTCACTCCCAACTTAGTCGGTGGAATGTAAGCTTCGAACATGACGCTCTGCCGACCCTCTAGCATCAGTTTTGCACGTGAAGGGCTCAAGTAACCAACAACGCAGAATATACAATGTCCCTTAATACATTCAAAGTAAAGCGTGCAGACAAATGGTTCACATTGTATGACATATTGTGACTTTTGTGACCACCCAGAACACCCTCTGATTCAGACTTTCTTCCTCTTTATACTACCGCTTTAGAGGGGCTCTTCAAGAGGGTTGTCATACCTCACAACATTGGGCCACTGAGCAGGCTGCTGCATTTGATGCACTGGCAGTGAGAACAGTCTGATACAGTAGATACCCACATTGTGTTTGGATTTATAGTTCAGTGCTAGACTGAACCTTAAACGAATGCTCATTATCAGGCTGTATGGTAATTACACTGTATTCCCCATAGTGACTGAATTAAAATGATTTAACCGACTCTGCCGATAGGATAATGATTTCCATGCATTGTACTACTGCCATTGTCCCAGTACAAGCACCAGGGGAGAATCGATTCATTGACCGAGGTATGTCCGACTCCACCACGGTAGATGGTGAAATGCACTGTTGCAGCTAGTTGCTACTGGACGTTCATCGACCTAATACGTTACGAAAACGGATGACTTTTCGGTGCTATACATTAAATGATATATATTGTATCAATACCTTTGTCATCGTCATCTTATTTTGTTTTTTCCGGCTGCCTGCTAAGGATATATGCCACGGACGACTTCCAGATCAATGCCTGGCGTGGGGACTGTGGTGCATGCGGAGAACGCCAAAGCCAGTTCAGGTCCGACCAAGGCATATACACAAAAGACTAAATCGATTTCCAACCGCATTATCTGGGTGTGTTAGTCTGACTTTGAGAAATTCGATTTAGTACGATTTCAGTCAGACTACCACAATAATCCAACTTTTTCTTGTTATTGTACTGAATTTCGGCTCACTTGATCATGCAGGAAAGACGGAGAAGACTCAGAGACACCGTCACTATCCTTATCCAGACTTTAACATCTGTACAGGACACGTATGACCTCCTATTGTATGACACAGAGTGACCAGGGAGAGTCATATTTTTTCCCCAACAGTACTGAGTGTTTTATAACTGAAAAACAACTACGGCCATGTAGTTGCCATGTTTACATTCCTGCATTCACTGCGACAGCGCGGTCAGCACGATGCCTTCACTCTCTACCAGCATCAGAAGCTTGAAGGAGAAGAGACCAAACACAGTCCTGGTGGTCTCCACATGGCTTCTCCATAACTGCTGTGCACCCAACATGTTGCTGTACATGAGAGCTATACAGAGTCTGTGCTACGCCACTGCTCCACCCCCAACCCATTTCCATGGATTTGCACCTCTACTTAACGCTTTGCTGTAGAGGGCTGCAATCAGCGCTATTGACGACCAGTTTTCCTGGTAAAAGTATCCCTCGATACACTTCCATCCCATGTGCATGAGCCTAATCTCCTGCTTAAGCAAGCAAAAGCACTGCTGATTACCACTCTTTTAAACAACAAGGCTGAAAAAACTCCCAAGATAAACTGTCAGCACCACAGGATAGCCCACAAGACAGCGCCCATCTGCAGACAGATTTAAAACAGAGAGAGGGCAGTGCATGAAAATATTGCTGAATGCAGCTAACTAACACTGTTTACTCTATCCTCAAGAACACAGAGCCTCTTTTTTGTCTTATCTTATTTGACGCAATTGACAAACTGTTTTGCAGTAAGTAATTAATCCACCTATTTTAATTTTCCCAGCTGGATACATTACTTTGAAAATTTAGCAAACTGAAATTGGTTTTATTTTGCCTCGGAGAAGCTGAAAACAATCATTCTCAGCATGTGTGCTGTGTGTGTGTGTGTGTAACACACAAAAGATGGTGAGGGAAGCAAAAAGTCATTTGTATTAAGTAAAATATGTTTAATCATCCTTGGTGTCATTTTTC
The DNA here is from genome assembly GCA_903131615.1 of Diplodus sargus. NCBI lineage: Eukaryota > Metazoa > Chordata > Actinopteri > Spariformes > Sparidae > Diplodus > Diplodus sargus. Next base: position 4,069,558 of record CAEMYA010001588.1, on the reverse strand, counting down.
ATTAATTAAATATGGGCTCTAATTACACAGAACCATCGTCACTCCCATTACAAACAATTAAAATACACCATCCATTCTGTCGATTTGGCAAATAAAACCTGATGGCTGGTTGCCAGCCTGGCAACCCGCATCGAAAACTTACTCTGGGGCCCTGGAGAGGTTGGCTAAATTCAATGTTACTCATGCAAACGCTTGAGAATCTAAGACTGAACTGAATGCACACCAAACGCTGGCGTACCTAACAGGGAATATTAAATTAACTGTTTAAACACGGTGGAATAGCTCTTTTTACTCCAGTTCATGGCCACATTTGAGGGTTCTGGGTTTCACTTTCTTCTGCTAACATGAGTATCCTGCTTCTTGAAACAGGCCCCAACTGGAGGAGAAAAAGCAAAAACACATTGGCTGTGTGTGCAGAGTGAAACGAAGATTCAGTGCAACAATGTTGACTAATCTGATGTATGCAAAAGCCCGCTGGATGTGTACACAAAGCACAACTTAATCTATAGTAAATGTCCCAAAGCTGGCACATGCATTAAAATGTCAGTGTTAAAACACACTAGATACAGTTTTTCCGTCTCAAAGCTGTCAATAATCAACAGGACTAGATCCATCCACTTCCTTCCTTCCTTTTTCACATTCACAAAGTGCTTCCTCCGGTGTTTACAAACATTCCACATGCTCACAATCCACCAGCGTGAAAATATTGTGCTAATATAAAAATATCAGGCAGTAAATTTGAGTGTGAAAAGTGTATTCGAACCTGCGAATCACCATGTAAACAGAGTTTGTGCTGGAGGAATGTGTTCAACAGAGTCAGCAGTACTGCAAATCACAGCTCCAGGCTTAAAAATATCAAATTAATTGCCGAGCTTCATCTTTATGCCAAATCCATGGCTGAGTTTGGCTTTCTTGCCAGCATCAATTTGTCAAGTGTAGGAGTTTAACTTTCCAAACGGTGAGCCCATCGAGGCTAGCCAACAGCACAGCTAGTGTCATGCGCTGCAGCTCGCTAACCTACAACGTATGCTCGGACTTGAGCTGTCTGCTATGCATAAATCTCCGTCCCGCTGCAGGCGGAAAGGTGACAGAGAGGCAGATGAGGACATCCAGCGCAGTATGAAGGATGGTGGCAGTCGTTCCCCCAGGCCACGGTGATGGCACTACATCGATCCAGCCACTCCGGAGCCTGAAGTGCAGAGCCTTTTGGCTTTGTCAGCACTGTTCAGCTCAGCATTGCTCCAACTCCCCTGATCACTGTCAGAAACCCAGGAGTATAAAACCCAGAGAATAGGAGGAGAAAGTGCTGATGTATCTGGAGCCGGACAGGTGGCGCAGGATTGGCTAAATTACTGCTAACTTCACCAGACCACTTCTTTATCATTTTCTAGCTGTTCTGAGATTCAGGTAAATGAATGTTTACTGTCAGGCAGACATCTACCGCTAAACACAAGCACCTGTTTGTCCTACTCAGCCTGCCAACTGGTCCGCCAGGAAACTTAATTCTACTAATCCACTCGCATATTTACACAGCTGGAGGTGTGCTGGCACCACTGGAGACATGCACTGTTGTCTTCAAGCAGCTAGTGTTTGCCTTCTAAGGTGATTCACTGCTTACACTAGTTTATATCTTCATGTCATTAATCTCTCAAGTCACTTTGGTTGCGCCCGGAGACTTTCTGCTCTCTCTCCTTCTCCTTCCTTGCTGAATAGAGTCGATACACACCAGACCCTTGACTTCGAGTGTCCTGTTTTATTGTCACCTCTCTTACTGCCGTTTCTTCACCATCTGATTCATCGTGCTGGCAGGCACAAAAATGTGTCGAATCTGAAAGCACAAGCCTTGGCACTGAAGAGACCTTGAAGAACATGGGCTGAAAGAGTATGTTTGGTTAAGTCCTCACATCCTGAGGTTAGTCTGGAGCGTTCTAAATATGGCCGCCAAGGCTGGGCACGTACAATGTGACCCCGACCATGGCATTTTAGAGTAACACCATGCTTAGCAATAAAGAAATGCAACATAAAGACCAATTTAAATCTTTGGAAACAGTTAAAGGAATAGTTTCACATTTTGGGAAACAGGCACAAATGTAAAATATGTTCATATATGTTCAAACTATATGAAATACATCTACCTACAGTACATCAAATGTATATAAATGGTTCCAATATGAATTTATGAATATTTTCATAAACTGACATGTCCAGCCCAAATATTAATGTTTATGAGGGTAATCCGTATTTTGGCATATATGGCACATACAAAATTAATTGTACATATAATCTATATTTGTTTAAATGTGTAATATACAAACTATAAAAATATACATTAAATATTATGAACATATATACCAAAACGAGTCACAAATATTCTTTTAAAGGGCCAATATGTCAGAATTTAAGTCAAAACTTTCAAAAATGAATTAAAACTATCAAGAACATGTGAAGACATAGCAGTTGTGACATTTTGATGTATATGTATTGTGATGCAGAGATATCTACTGAAGTTAGCATGCTAACCAGCTAACACTGGCCTGTCTCTGTCCAAAGCTCCCGTGCTAGCGGTAAAGCACTAACACTCCCCTGAGCACCCAGTCGTGACTGCTAACTAGCTGATGGCAGCTACAGTGTGCAGCAGTTAAAGGTTACTCTGGTGATATGATGCCCCCCAATTTTTCTTTTGACTATTCTTACATATTGCACCATTAATATATGTACTGTATATAGACACATTTTACCATGGGTATTTCATAAGCCCTATTCAGACAGGACCTTCTCTTTATGGAGTTCTCTGTCCTGATGGATAAAGTGTGCCGGGATGCAGAAAAAGGATTTGCTCTCCAACTACATGGGCAGGTGGAGGACACGGGTTACTGAACAAACACCTGGTTATTATAAGAATATAGAGCTGTTTCTATTTATTCATTTTTTCAAAAATCCCATTCAGTGCAGCTTCAATCACTGCATCATGGATTTATCTCTGACAGTCAAGAAATCCTCTTGTCACTTCTATACAATCTGGTCAACATGGATAAAACATGGTGGTCTGATGATCTTGGCATCAGCCAGTTATAGCACAGGATATTTAGGGGCAGCAAATGAAGTGACCCAACATTTTCCACACATCCCTGCAAACTTCCAGTCAGTCACTGCCCCAATAAGCCTCCACAGAAACCATTTATCTGTAAAAACTCAACCGGAATCATTCTGCAGGGACTCGTAAAACTGAACTTAGTCTTTCTGCTGCGCACAGGGAAAAAGCTTTCATTCACCCCGTAACTATTTGTGTATTCAGCAATAACGGTGCAGTGAAATCCATTAGGCACAATTGCTATGTTGGCATGGTTACTGTTTAGGTGGGATAAGCAAATTCATGCACACATAGGGAAAATTTGCAGGCTTGTCAGATGTGAAGAGACGACAAATATCCATGTCTCTGGCTGTGCGTCATCATAATGAAGCTAGCTTGTGCAAGGCTGACGAGAAATGTCGTTTTTTCCACATGGACCTACATGATGATGCCTTATGTAATCTGAAGAGGCCTATTTATGTCTGTGCACCTTCACCTATTTCCTTCACAGACTGCTGATTTCCTCCAGCTCAAATGTTCTCAATGTATTGAGACAGTTTTCATTAGCTTATGTCTGAGGAATCAAACACAATAAAGGGGAAAATCTTGGGAATTATATTTGACATCGGATGAACTATGCATGCCTTAGTTGGGAAGGTGTTTAATACAAAGGGTTAGTCAACAGACATCACACAATGAAATGATGGCATGGTGTGGCATCTCTTCCCCCCCCATTGTACTGGAGGAAAATAATAAAATTCTGAGTATTTTCGATGAAAGGTTTTCTGGGAAATGTCAAGCCAGCTGTCATTAAAGACGCACTGACAATTTTATTCCATCTTTTAGAACCGAGATTCCATCACTGCAAACAGAGGCCCCTAATCTCCGCTGCTCCTCAACAGACAGAGGCCAGACAGATTAACTCAATTACTTTTTGACTTGAGTGAATGAAGGAAACAATACATTTCTCATTTAAGCCTAATCCTGCGTGGGAGTAGCGGTGGAGTAATATTGCAGGTGGAGAGAATGGCAGAGATGGGGAGGAGGCGGGAGCGCGTGGGGCCTGAAAATGAATTCCGAGGCAGCCGGCGTGTTTGCTCATCTTTTTTCATGCTTTCTCTTAACTACGCTCGGAGATCCGCGCAGTGAGAGAGACGGCGGGCGGGAAGATGGAGGGGAGACGAGAGGGCAATAGACGGAGCGATAGACATGATGGAGTGACAGACAGGCAGAGAGTCGGGCGGAGAGGAGAAGAAGAATGAGAGAGACAGAATGGGGTTCACAGCTCCAATATGTCAGAGTTAGTTTGCAAGATGAAGCAGTAAAATATCTACCAATTTCCACAGTGCTGACACACCCAAACTTATACCCTGCATGGGGCATTAAAGTCAGCCTTGTGTATGAAACACGGTGTGACACATGTGGCCTCGGTATTGTCTGCAGCATCTGTTGCAGGGGCACAGATGGCGATGGCCATCCTCGCCACTGCTTCGCCTCGTGGGAGATGTGGTCTGTGATGACGTTTCACTGACAGCACCGGCCATCTGTCAACGCATGACAGCCTGTTTTCAACTTCCCTTTCTCTCCCGCAAAAGTGGATCCAGGCACGCGGGGGTAGGTCGCGGAAAAAGTGGTCGCCATGTGAAGGATGGATATTCCTACGGTGTGCATGAAAAGGTCAGGGCTGGGCGCTTACTGCGGCAGCAACATCAGTGAAACCCTGGAGCGGCAACAGCGGTGAAACCCCGGATCCTCAACAAAGCTCTGTCAGACTGCAGGAGAAAGCTGTCAGTGCAGACGCCTAAACCTTTACCGCCCTTCTCCCTGCCTCACACTCACTCTCGCCTCGCTCTGACTCATTGTGTCAGCTCTTCAAACACTCTCCATTCTCTCCTGCCTTAAGCGAGACGCAGAGAGCAAAAGGAAGAATGAGTCCATCTTTGGCTGCTGTAAACAAAAAGGAACACTCTTTGTGCTGTGTGAATTTTCTCTCCCCTGTCTGCACGCCACATCAAAACTTGACTCGGTTCCATGTACGTGCCAGAAGGAATTCTTCCCCCTCTTTTTCCTCATTTACTGGTCCCTTGGTTATTCGCAGATAAAAATAAATTGAAGGAGGGAGAGATAATGAAGATATGATGGGGACAAGGCAGAGAAAGCAATCCAGGAATATTGAAATTGACTTGGACGAGTCCACCGCTTTCTCCTCTGCCTCGGTCTGAATGGTGATACAGGCTCATTAAAAATGCATCGCTCTACTATGAAAAGCGCGGACGTCTGCAGTTTGGCCGGACGGAGAGACAGACAGCAGCGTCTGGACCGTCTGTGGATTCGGTGTGTGCGACCGTGTCTGGTATGAAATTCACAGCGCACATGTACACACAAAAAAAGGATTACTGTTTCTGCTATTCAAAGCAGTGTAAACCAAAAATAATGCTATACATAATATGATTAAGAGTCTACAGCCATGCTAGGGACCCTGTATGCAGGAAAAGAAAGGCTTTGAGCTAAATGCTAATACCAGCATGCTAACATGCTCACAGTTACAATGCAAACATACAGATGCTGCATTTATAATGTTTAACATCTAACTTTAGCATGTTTGGATGGTAGCATTCTGCTAATTAGCTCTTAACACAAAACACAACTAAGGCTGTTGGTAAAATGATTAGCGTTGGATCTTGCAGATGGAAATGAACAAAAAAGATATAGGCACTAGAATTTTAATTGACAACATTAAAAAATAACTAAAATTATCTGCTGAATTTAAAGAAGTAACAGTTTTGACATCATAATGTCTACCTATTTTATTACAGAGACATCTACTGACGCTAGCGTGCTAATCAGCTAACCACAGGAAGTCATTATTCAAATCTCCCGTGCTAACGGTGTAAAGACCCAACTCTCAGCTCCCACGCTCCCAGCCTGTTCCTCTAACTGCACAGCTAACTGAGCACAACACACAACTGAACGACAGCCACAGTTGGCACTAGTTAGCAGTTTCTCTGGTGATAAGCTACCCCCTGTTTATTAAGTCAAAATTTGACAGGCGGAACATTCTTACACTTGCACCTTAAAAGGCAATCCCGAGATATTTGACTCTAAACCATTAGTGTCAACCTCATGGCAACACTGCAGCAAAAAATCAGAGGTTTCACCAGGGCCATTATTATTCATAGACTGGAAACAATGAATAGCTGTGTGAGAAAGTTGTGCCAATCCATCTCGTAGATGTTGAGATATTTTACTGAATTACTGAAAACTTTGACCTGCTGTTGGTGCTGGCTGAAAAGTCAGGGGATCACTGAAGTCATAATATTTCATTCTCTGAGACCTATGAACGTCTGCAGGAAAATTTCATGGAAATCTCTCCAATAGAGATGTAAGTCTATGCAAAAGTGGAGGATCAACCGACTGAGCACGGCTAAAAATGGAAACAGCAGGAAATGTACAGAGAGGAGGAGTGACACTCTCTGTCAGCATGTACTGTAGATTTGCACTTTTCAGAAGTGTGACGAGTTTCCTGCATACACCATTAGCGCATACAATTATAAACTGTATACGTGAGGCATGAGGGACCAAAGACATAATGTAGTCAGAGCAAAGAAGACATTTCTTATTCATGTCATTCAAACACTGCATGTTACACAAACCTCTTGGATCAAGGTTTACTGCCATGCAGATATAAATGAAGTGATTAAGAGCTGAAACATTGCAAAGAGACACATTAATTGATCGAATGTCATTAACTAATTTCATAGTAAATCTCACACACAAGTCTGCTCATTCTCCGTATGAATCTACATCTGTGCTGTGGCTTCGGTTTATGAGAATAATGTGCTCATAACAATATTGGCTGAGAGTGGAGGGCTTCACCTGCCTGCAGAGAACCCTGGTGAGCGTGTTATTATGCAGGTAGAAACACAGCTGAGAAATGTAAATTAAATGAGCTCTCTAGTTCCCACAATGGAACTCCTCACCATTTTTCCGTCTTTAGAAATATTGGAACTGAGTGATGTGGCTGATGCTTTCCAACTCACCTAATGATGAAAGCAGCGGGAATACACAAGGACGTCTCCTCAGCCCACAGCAGAATGTGGTCAAATGACTGTTTGTCTGCCCGTGACACTGAGCTTCTCTGCGGTTAGCAACGGTCTAATTGCTTTATGTCGTTCACGTGCAGAGGATGAAGAATAAGCAGGGTCGTAATGCCACTGATGAGCACAAAGATATTCAAACGCACATTTTCACACCTGCTTTTAAGTTAAACTGAATCAATGAACCAACAGTATTCAAAGTAACATTTTTCGTTTTGTGAGTTTTTGCATTACAACTGTTTATTTTTTGTTCTGTCGCTTTAAACAAAAATCGCTTTGAATGACGAGTGAAGATGTGAGTGAGCCTCCTGATTCAGTAGCTTGCAGGACCCCAACAACATGAAGTGAACACCTCCCGTCTGATTACGTTCACCGGAGGAACCATGGCCTACTTCTACCAAACTGCTTTATGTGTCATTTTTATGCTCACTTTTCTTTAAATTGTTGTAATCACTGTTTTTTCACCGGAGCAGCAGAGACAAGTTGTGAACGCTTGACATCAATGTCACCTTTTAAGTTGATATAGTAAACATGTTGCAAACTTGTTTGCAAACAGTTACTTAGGTTCACTTCCAGCAGACGCAGGGTGACTCTATCGTTCATTTAGAGTGCTGGTCCTTGTTACAAAGTCCAATATTCACTCTCTCTTAGCTCTAGTTTATGGCCTCGGCCAACCCTGGAGGTAAGTATCTGGGTCTTTCACTGCAAAATGCTCCTCTGTGTTCACCAGCTGCTGTTTTACTCTGAGCAGGTAGTGGACAGTGTTTTTTTTTTTTAAAGCTTTGTGCTGAAAACGGCCACAGACGAAAAATAAGTAGTGTAAATCATAAAATTTGGGCCAAAGTGCTAAACAACAAGGTGAAAGTTGCTGAGCTGCAGATTTATGGTCTGATCTTAACGAAGCTATTCCAAAATCTGGATCTTTTTTTTTTCAGTTATAAAAATGTAAATAATCCTACAACTTTTATTTTGTTTATTCACGAAGAATCAATTTTGGAAGGTAAAGAGGTTGAAAAGGCTACAATAAAGGTCCGATTTGTAAGAAATAGATCTTTCGGGGCTGACGACTGACCTGATCTACGATTCCAAAGCGTCAGAATTTGACGAGTTGGGAACTTTCTTACAAATTGGACCTTCAGCATATTATCACCTTGTGAAATTCATTTTCCATCCGTCCTTCCTCCATTCCTTCCTGTTTCATTTTTTGCAGCTTATCTGGAGTCTGGATTGTTGTGGCATCAGAGTAGCGCAGACGTCCTTCTACCCAGCCACGACCTACAGCTCCTCCTGGGGGATCGGATGGAGGTTTCCAAGACCAGATGAGATATATGATCCCTCCAGCAGATCCGAGTGTGCCCCAGGGTCTCCTCCCAGTTGGATGTGCCCAGAATACCTCCACAGAGGGCCATATGGAAGGTGTCCTGATTAGAAGCCCAAAATTACCTCAACTGGCTTTATTTAGTGAGCTTGATTCTGGTTATCTGAGCTCCTCAACCGTCCCTAAATGTGAGGCCCAGACATCCTGTGGGGGATTCTCATTCTGGCCACTTTTATCCGTGATGTCAGTCTTTTACTGCAGTCAATGATCACAATCATTCCTGAGGGTTGGAAAGATAATGTGTAGTTTTGAAAAGTAAAGACTCAAACAAAAGGAACACCTGGGCCCATATTTAGTAAGCATCTCAGGATCAGTTAAATTGAAGAGCTTGAGAGTTCTTAAAGCTTCCTACATGCATTATTGGAAAGAGGAAAAAGTTCATATTTGAGAGAAAATCACATCCTAACAGCAGAAATCACAAGATAAACTTAATTACAGACTATGGTTTCTACAGGCAGACTTTTTTTTTTTTCTTGCAGGGGAAATCAAATCAAATATCCACGAATAGCAATCTGTGGGAGTATGACAAGCTGCTTATACACATAAGCTAAAGGCTAAAAATCGATTTGGATCAAAACTAGTAAAAAATTACCTACACATAAATTACATTTCATCTGCCTTTTTGCAAATGGCCTCCAGCGGTGGAGTTCGATCGAGCGCTACGTCTCGCATAAGTCTGCATAAAATAAACGTGAAGCGTTTTCTTTGCTCCAGAAGTCTGAGCGGCGATGTTTTGCCACTGCTGGTCTGCTCTGCTGTATTCATTCCACACACAGACACGCCCACACAAACCGCGACATCAAAGACCGTGTCTCCATGCCGATGATATATGTTGAAACTGAGTTATCGATTTACTTGGAAAAAAATGTTCTCGAATGTGCTCAGAGCTATCGTATTATGTGAGCTATAATGACCCTCACAGATGCAAGGAAGCAACCGATTTACATAAAATCTTTGAAAATATCATTCATTGGCTCATAAATTATTGAATATGCATAGCATTGGAGGCAGTGCGGTGCAATAAACTGTTGGTAGGGTGGCAATTTAAATATATCCATGTCCGATATATAAAGAACGGTGCTCACAAAATAAGCTGAGGTTCAATATATTATGATGGGAGAGACATCCACGGAATGTGAATGTTGCAGTGGAGGAGTCTTTTCTATCAGAAAGGTGAAAATTGTAATTGCAGCGTCGCAGCAGCGGGACATAGACCGACCTTCTGAGGTTAAAGGTTCTCTGGGGAGTTTTCTAGTAAACAAACAACTGTTGACTTTACATTCATTGTTTTTCGCCATAATGCACTGTGTATATCCTTGAGGTCTGACTCACATGCAGATCTCCTTCCGCCTGAAACATTTGCAAACCAGGTGTGCTGCATTGCCCAATAGCAGTAAATAAAATGAGGACCAATGACCGAATATAACCATAAGAGTTTTGGGCCAGTCAGAGCCACTTCACTAACCTGATGGCATATTTCTTTTCCAACATACTTTCAATGAAATCACCTTTATAACATGACAAAAGCCCAAACAGTGCATGGCTACCATTTTCTTCTGACGTCACATTCAAGGCGGGAAGCTTATGACGTACTGCTGTATTCCAGGTTGCAAGTCTAATAAACGTATGGAATCTGGCAAATTATTATCATTTCACCGCATTCTGATCGATCAGCAACTGAAAAGACAATGAGTCAAACAACTTATTAGATTCCCCATTATATTAGACAACAGCTAGCTTTAGCAATCTGACCACTTCTTTGCTAACATTACTGTTTGACAGTGTTACACCACAGGAGAGGCGTAAATTAGTTGTAAAATATCAACACACATCGTGGTGCGCTGAAAGGAATGAAATGGTAATGTTAGCTAGGAAGTGGTTGAATGCTAACGTTAGCAAATGGGCTGTAAAATAAGTCGTGTTACCTTGAAATGTGGCCTCCAGACTTCCATTATCTTTTCAGTTGCGGCAATTTGTGGCCACAGTTTGATTTATAAACGTTTATACACTGCTGGCACACATCAGCATAACAATTTTCAGAGTTCTAAGTTTCCCACCGTCAGCCTGACGTTACAGAAAATGGCCGCCACGTGAACATTGTCCGTGGCTGCATTTCCAATGTGTCCCTTCAGATGTTGTCATGTCAGTAAGTTAACTTTGCATAAAAAGCCTAAAGTAACCTCATTACAAAGTCAATGGAATAGCACACTAGCTAGCTAATTCTTGTCTCAGTTGTGGTCTGATTAACAGTGAATTAATCAAAGTCAGTGCCTGGTATCATGATTTTCTAGCTGTCATACTTGGGACCTGAATGAAGGCGGTATCCATGGGATTGCAGTCAGTTTTCATTATTTGTAATCAGTCAGAGATTCAGACTTGATTGCCATTTCATTGCCACCATTATTCAATCTAACACCGGTGTCTAGTTAGCTGTCTGTGGCAGGACTGTGTGGTGGGATTTTTCCCTGATCACTCACTAGGGAGCTGGCCATCATCATTTTCAGTCAGCGCTGAAACAAGTTTCCAATTAAGCAGGTTCACAGAGAGCGCGAGTAAAGGGATTAAAACGCCAAGCGAAAGGCTGCGGAAAATGCTTTTGTATTTTTTATTCAGAACTTTACGAAACAGAGAGAAAGGAGAAGCTGCGGCCGTGAATAGAATGACTGCTTAGAAAAACTACAGCACCTGAAAAACAATTTCTCTTTGTCTTGTGTCTGACTGACGGGGAAGTTAACAATGGTGACATTGCTCATTTGTAGGTTATGTAACAAAAAAAAAAGACTGTCTTATTCACTTCAAGCATCACATATTTGAATCCCTTGTGTGTTAGAATTCAATTAAATCTGACTCAATGTGATCATCAAAATCCTGTTTATCATCATGAGGTGGTACAGGTCAATATATTTATCCATCTGTCCGTCCATGTATCTGAAAGGGACATAACAGCAGACTGAAAGCAAACGTTTTTGGCAGAAATCAGCTTGCTGGATATAATTATCTAATGTGGACGAATGTGTTTGTTCATCTCTTTTCTCCCACATTTGTTCCATCTTTAGTATAACCTTCTGAAAGAGAAAAAAGGTGATGTTGTTGACCTTAAACAGTACGCTAGGATTAGGGACAGGAATAAGAAAAATGCACAAGGAGAGAGAAAGAAAGAGAGAGAGAGAGAAAGAGAGTTGTAGTGAGAAAGAGAGAGGCGGACAAATTGAGCGAGCGATCGCGTATAATTTAAGGACAAGTGGTTCTCCCCTGAGACATCTCTGTCAGTTAATAGGTCACAGTTATTAACGCAAGAAAACCGCTGCAGCCCCGCGCGGTACGTCGCAGCATTTTGGAGGCAACAATAAAGGGGAAAATGAAAAGCAAAGAGGACATTAAAAGGCGCGGAGGATTAAGTTAAAGAGATGCGGGGAGAAGATAAGAAAGGGATGAGGGGAGAAAGAAAATAAGAGAGGAAAGCATGAAAATTAGCCAGGACGCTGGGGAGCTTGTGATCAGATAAAAATAGACAGGAAGAAAAAGGGATAAAGAGGCGACTCATGCTCATGAAATGTGCACTTCAAGACCTAAATAGTTTTCAGAGTGGCTACTAATGCACCGAGGTACCACTGAATAAAATGCTTTGCATGATGTTGGCTCCAATGCGAAACGAGTATTAAACCATACCTCCAATAATCTTAATTAGCATGTTTCTAGAATCTGTTTCTGAACGTGACTTTGTTATTGATCAGTAAAGTCACACTCTTCTTCATTCCTTTGTATGACTTTGAATGCGACACCGGCTCTGCTTGTGTGAGCTTCATGTCCAATGTGGCTTGTAATCCTGCGGCACGCTGACTGAACGAACTGCTATGTAAGACCGTTACTGTGGAATACAGGCAGTGGAGAGCTTGAAAGAGCGCCTGGTGTGAACAGAGATAAAAAAAATAAAAAATCAGAAATTGTTAACATTCCGTGGCAGGTATCCTTGTGCTCACGCAGACTGCAAGTCTTTGTTGCCCTCCACAGAAAGAGCAGCAGTTTGAATACTGTGAATTTTGACTGCAGAAACATCACTTGAGCGGTGGACTTCGTACAGTCAGCTGCACACACATAATGATGGCATGAAGTGGGCATGAACGTAGTCACACAATGGAAAAAACGCTCGAGGCTACACAAAAAAATATCTACAAAAGGCTCTTAGTCCTCGTTGCCAATTTCATTCCAGACCAAATACCTTAATATTCGTATTAAAAGGCAATGCACAGTATATCTCTCCAGTGTCAACGTCAGAGGATGTGTGATTTTGATGTGTTCTTTGTGTTTTTGCAGCATTCAAGCAAAACATTAACATTGCAGCAATTGATAAATATCGGCTGTGTCCGAAATCACTCACTCATTCCCTGCTCCCTGGTCACTACAGAGGGAGTCCCACATAGTGGACTATATAGGGAGCTCATCGGCAGAAAGAAAAAAACACTTTCAGACACTACTCACATAACTAGGACACAACTAGGCGCCGTTTATTATGTCACTGGTGTCGCACAGTTGGAACGTCATACATCAACGCCGGTTGTGGACGATGCGTTCGCCTGCCATTTTTCTCTCCGTGCAACACATGATGGTAATTATTGCTTGGTTTGTGACCATCTGTTGTACACTACTTTTTGCGATGCATTGTGGGATACTTTGAGTCCACTATATAGGGTATAATAATTCCCACTAGACATTCGGACAGCACTACAAAATGACGTACTCAGTAGGAGGAGCATTGAGTGATTGCGGACACATCCACTGACAATGCTGCCGCTCAGTGGTTGTGAACATGGTGACTTCCACGCACTGTGGCGCCACATGCACGGCCTCTAAGAAAGGAGACACATAATGCTTTATCGTTTTTGTCTTTTCCTTCAGTGTTTTACATAGGTTCTTGCGCACGTAAAAGGTCAAAGGTCAAAGGTTAAAGTCTGCACCAACTGAAGCTCCTCTCTCCCACAGAGAACATTGCTCCTGAAAAGCCTCGTCAGTGGTATCATATCCATGATTCCATGATATTTGTGATATCACACTACCATATCAAGTATTTGCATAATTAATGCCTAGCAGCTTGTTTCGCACATACACATCGATTTAACACAGCAGCTCTGTTGTTGTTAGCGTTGCTGGCTAAGGCGAGTGTGAGCTGGCTAATCAGAGCGGACTGGGCACGCAGGAGGGAGGGCCTTAAAGAGACAGGAGCGTTTCAGACAGAGGGGAAACACAGTGCTGTAGCACTCCACAGTACGAGAAAACTGACATGTAAACCGAACCTCAAATAAAATTATGAACCCGAAATGAGCTTGATATGTCTCCTTTAATCTACTCAAAAGTGTTGCTGTTGTTTTCAATCCTGCTGCTGCTGCTGTGACCAAAATTATTAATGCGACGGTGGGCCGAGTTCCCCTTTAAAATGAATAAATGATGATTTCATCATCTTCAGATTTGCAGTTAGTTCATCTCAGCCAAATTAAGAAAAAAATTGCTGTTGATCATAGTGTAGGTGATTTACTCGCTGAGTTTGCCTGAGAAAAAGCTACATGACAATTGTACAGTCCACCTAATTACTGTTATTAATTAGTCAACTAGCATAAAGTCACCACACGCTGTCAACACATGTTTGGTTTTGTGGTTAGCATGTTTTGACTGTTAGACTCGAACTCTTGTAATGTGTAATGCAAGGTGACACTGCTCTAAATGGAGGCTGGGTGGTAAGCAAGAACATAAATAAGGAAAACGGTGCACAGAGGGCGAGAAGCCGGAAGCCTCCAGACTCTCGCTGCCACACCTGAAGTGTTTGTGGAATGGTGTTAGTCTTGAAGTCTTTCCAAACAAATGAGAACATTTTCAGTGTTCTTTAACTTTATTCATTTCCACACTAGAGATGCTATATCCACTACGATTTCATCACATTGCATGAGATATCTTAGATCTCAAAACTGCTCAACACTTAGACTAATTGTGTTCTGCTGAGACATTGTTTATTGTCTCAAAAGATAAGCAGGTAAAGGAGGATCGTTTTTACAAGGCTGGTTTTAATACAATAAGACTCGAATGGCGGAATCTTTTGTCTTTGAGTGTGTTTGTTTGCGCAGGTTTTTATAGATGGTGGGTTCACATCAGCTTCTGTTGGTGATTGCATCCTATATTTGGAGCGTGATCTCATTGTTTTTTATTTCAGCTTGGTTTAAGTGCACAAGCATGTTCGTGTCAGGGGAAGCAGAGGAAACCATCGGGGTGCATTTTTATGAATAAAACCAAAGCCCCTTAAAACGTCTGTGCATGTCCCTTAACCGGTGAATGTAATGGACCTGTGCACGATCAAGACATTTTTGTGGACATGTTCTCAGCCAGCCATGTACTTTCCTGCCTTCTGGGTCCCTACAGGCCCTCAGACCTGTCAGCAAAGACTGGGCGTCCTGGAAATACCCCATTTAAACTTCTCATCAGGGATCATCAGCTGCTGCGGCCTCTGGCTTATCTGACGCTCATCAAAGGTTTTATATATATATATATATATAGGACGCTATACGTTGTGTGAGAATACTTATATAAACATGGCAGCAGTTTGCTGTGTTGAGCTAATCACTTAACAGGTCCGCTGAGGGAGTGCGCTTGCTGGGAGCCTCTGCACTCAACGCTGCTGAGCGAGAGGCGAACGGATGTGTGTGTACCTGTGCATGTGTGTGTATGTACCTGTGCGTGTGTGTGTGTGAGAGAGAGAGAGAGAGAGAGAGAGAGAGAGAGAGAGAGAGAGAGAGAGAGAGAGAGAGAGAGAGAGTGCACTGAGAATGACTGAAGGGTTTTGGCAGAACGAGGTCACTCTGTTCTACCAGGTGAATTTGTGTGGGGGTGGACAGGATAAGGAGATGTGTTTGTGTGCGAGTGTGTGTGTGTGTGTGTATACGAGCTCACTTTAATGTCTGCAAATGCACTGCCAAAATGTGTTTTCATAGTTGTAATTTTGCATTTTTGATGACTGAAAACACGGGAAAGTAAAGAGAAAGTGAGATGGATCATTCCTTTTGCAGGAATTCCAGCAATTTTGCTCTAATTACAGATGGAAAAAGGCGTGATGTTTAATATATGGCATCAGCACAGGAAGCACATTTCCAGCAAGAGATGGATATGCTGTGGTGACAATTTGATCACTCGTTATTATCATCTCGGTGTGACAACCTGACGGGGTGTCTGCTGTTTGTTTCTCTTCTTCCAGGAGAGTGGCAGGTGTTGTGCTGTGCTCATATTTCGATTGCTTTTTAATCCTACGCCACCTCACGACCGCCGCTGCTTATTCTATCTCCTCGACAGGACTATTTAGACATCTGCTTCTCAGCCCTGCGAGGCAAATACAGTAGCGCAGTGAAATATAACTACGCTGCTAATGTGGCCCTCTGTGGACCCGGGCAGCGGTGTGACGTGATGTGAACACCGTGCTGCTTAATGAGTGTCTCAGGAGAAGGCAGGTACATGTCTTCTGTCCCCCCAGCAAACCCGGAGCGGTGCCCTTCTCTCTCGGCTTCATTAACTCCTCCGGTAATGACGGCAAAAACACACACTCGTGTAATGAGGTTAAGTTACATTTTTATGAGTTGACATGACAATAAATGCGAAGCCGCATGAGGTGTCAACACAAGAAGTCATCGTGATGAAGTTTTATTAGTTGAGGAAAACTCGACGGAACTTGAACCAAATAAAGAGTTCTGACGAACTGTCAGCGGCATTTATGGAAAGTGTGAATTAAGGTGGAGAATAGGAAGGACAAAAACAAGCTGCGCTCATCCGGGGAGGTGAAGTTATGCTAGTTCATCATATTGTTAATGAGTGACTAATAAGAGCAGTTGTTTTGGTAAGTGGCCGTACAGGCTCGGTCTCGGGAGAGCACTTTTTCACTGTTAATCCAGTATTAATGTCTGTATGATTAATCCACTTCAAGATGTCTCGGAGAACCGTTTTTATTTGTTGCCCTACAGGGTACATTTTATTTTCTGCTCCAGACAAACAGCTTTTCATTTATCACACACCGGGCTGAAAAGACACCTGTCGCATATCTGGCACCAGAGAGAGAGAGGAAAGGAGAGCCTGGGGGAAAACTAATGCTCAACGTGCTTTGTCCTAAATATTAACCAGGCGCCTGCTGCTCCAAACCTGCTGATGGTAGCCACTTCTCCATGGTCGGAGGGAGGATGCGTCCCAATCCTCCGAGGACGGCGCTGCCCTACTTGTGCCGAGGTGACCCCCATGTGTTCTACACGGCCCCAACGTTCACCATTGTTATTTATGAGCTCGTGGAGGTGTCCTTTTTCAGGGAGACCATGTGCCACCTGTTTTAGTGGTAGGTTCAAGTACAGCGCAATGTGTTCTGCAAAGGTGAAACCGGGGGCGTTGGTACTACTCGACAGAATGGGAAACACGTTTTTAAACTAGGCTGCGAGCTTTCAGGTTAGCTGTTCAACTCCAACAGCAGATTATTAGACTGATTTCGACTTAAATTAAAACATCAAACATTTCAATTGCCACCTGTTGCTCTGTCTGTCTTTCACTTCCACTGTGTGACTCTGCATGTGTTGTCTTAGGAACAGTTCAACATCTTAAATATGCGGAAATAAGCGGAGGGTTTCATGAGAAAACTGACACAACTCTCGCAACTGTGCATGTGTCGCTGGGGGCAACAGCCAGTTGACTCAGCTTAGCACAGAGATCTAAAGTAGGGGGAAACATAGCGCTGCGCTCTGAAAAGGTCAAATCCACCTCCCAGGAACCTCCAGAAGTGTGTGCAACACCCTCTGTTGATGACACTGTCGTAATTACCACTGTTCTGCTCAGAACTGGTGGAGACGTGGGCTCGTTTCGATGGCACCGACGTTCAAATACATTTGAACAGAAGTCAACCGACTGCAGGCTCCGGCTTCATATTTACTCGACAGATGATCTTCTCACTTGACTCTCGCCAAGAAACACAGATAAGCATATTTTCCAAAATGTTGAACAATTCCGTTAGAAGACAAGACACTGAGGAAAAAGCCCATTGATAAAAAAAAACAAACTTCACACTGCTTCCAGAGATAGGTCTTGTCTCTCGACTGTAACTATTATTACCTTCGCATCTAATGTACTACGGCAGATTACGTGTGTCGGACATTAGTGTCAGACAGTCCGTACAAACATCATAATGATTCCAGCTTTTCATTTTCTCATAAGTGCAGACAGTATTTCATTCTCCCCATAACATTCCTCTCTCCTAAAGTGCTCACACATACATTACTGCGCAGTAATATTTGATGCACCTCTGGCTTTGTAAAACCAGGTGGGCTTCAGTGTGCAGCGAAGAACAGAGGCCTTTGCAGGGACACCTTGAGCGATTCTTTACTGCGGATTCTTTTATCCCCATCTTTTGAAGGAAAGGTTCCAATTTTCGGTTGAGCACAGAATTAAGGATGTAATCACAAGTGAAGACAACCATCTGGACTGTATTTGGTGATTAAATGTAGGGGATATAGGTTGGCAATTTACTTATTAAGTGCTGTTATGCTGAATAAGGGCCCTCTGGGTTTATTATCTGTTCTTTAAAATTCATGACATTGACAAGAACTATGACAAAGACCTACATCAGTCGGCAGCTGCAGCACATCTCAGTGGGGCCAAGGATACAGCGGGGTGGAGTCTGTCACTGAGCTTCATGCAGCATTCAGGATACATTCTCCTTTCTCCCTCCACATTAAATGCTGCTGAATTGCATTTGTCTAAGAATCTTGTGCTCGTAATCCACGACTGTACTGGCTAAACATGTACATGTATAGCACACACACACACACACACACACACACACACACACGCATACACAACAGAAGCAGACATGGTCAGTGGAATCTGTGTGAACCTTTGCACCACTTCAAAGCACCAAGGTTGAACAGAGGACTCGCTTTCCTATAATGAAGAGGAGATAGTTAATCTAGCATTAACGCCTGGCTTCCCATGAGGATACACCATGATTCAGGAGGTGTGAAGGGGTCTTCAGTATGCAAACTCTGTCTCTCTTACTCTCTCTCTCTCTGTCTCCCTTTTTTCTCCATGGTGATACAGACACACCACAAAGAGCGCCTGAATGAAAGGGGCGTCAAACGGACATTGATTTCTAATAGGGAACTTTCTGGATCAGCATGGGGCTTGGCCTGAGTCACGTCTGTGCTTCGGTCAAGGACGCCATGTGTGGGAGCATCAACTGGAGCGGTCTCTCTCCGGCAGGCACCAAATGAACCGCCGCAGCAGGACACAGGGATCAGAGAGCAGTGGGAGTCTCCTTTCATCTCTTGGGGATTAGCACTCCCATAGGAGAGAAGTATACACGTGTGTATGTGCGCTGTGTAACACTCCAGGAGAAGTATCTACCTTTTAGCCACAGGCTACACACTTCCTGTTTCTGCTGCATGCTGTGAATCCCCCCAAGGCCACAAATATATGAGGCACCATAGGCAAGAGAGAGATGAAGGAGAAGACATCGTCCTTGGGCGAGTTTTCTTAAAATAAACATGAAACTCTGTTTGTGCGCTCTCTCCTCGTGTACAACAGTGACGGTTATAGGCTGAGTTAGCGCACTGTAGGATTATTACATTTAAAATATTCAGCGTGTTAAAAACACTGTTCAGAGCTCCTCGTTATGTTCGAGAGGGAACCAATTTGTATGAAGCAGGGAGCACAAGACCTGTGACACAAGGAAACATTGACATGTACTGGAGAGTGGGAATTCAAGTCCAGCCATTAAACATGCATGGAGGGTTCCACTGGGCTGTATCCACTCGGGTCTATTGATGCAGGAGCGCCATAGGGGAAGGGGTGAGGCAAAGAGCAAAGCCATCTGGGAAACAGGATCGCGTGACAATCGGCGGGATCCTGAATCATCGCCCTCTTCACACCAAGCAACACCTAGTGTTGCTGCAGCACGGAGACGGAAAAAAAACAACAACCTCCAGCCGGTCCACACACATCTGTACACAGCCCCATACTTCCGGCCTTCATTAATGTCAGCCACGCAGCCTGACACTGATGGCCACTCTTTCACACACTGTCAGCGGAGGGTGTCTGTGTGTCTCACCTTGTGCAATCTTCCTCTTCTATTGATGTCACTACTAAGAATACGAATGACTCCTGCTGCGCTCTGTGTCCTGGATACCGAGAACAACCACTCAGCTCTAACTCTTCAAAGCTGCCTGTCTGCACATATAGAGGTACTTAGTCTCACCATGGAGACCATTCAGCGAGATTTATATCCAATTACAACAGTCCAAATGTGAATACATCATATCATATCGCCCATTTACTGAATAAAAATTGGACAGCTTGCGCTTGGTCTTGTGAATCAGTACTCCTCTCAGATTTGATGTCAGTGCTGCTGTCTAATTGTGTTTTCTTACTCTATACATCACCTTCTGTAAATATGACACCGTATTCAACACCGCCTAGAGGCACATTCGAGTTAAACAGCCAACCCACCCAACCATGTTTTTTTTAAAAGAAACAGGCCTGGCCCTGCCACAGCTGAATGCCCTGGCGCAGCCGTCTACCTGCAGTGTGCCCGCCATGGCAGCCTAAGCCCGGACACCAGGCTCTGGGCAGCAAGCAGCGGGCAGCTCATAAATGAGTAATGGCAGTCACATTAACATTCGGCGGTAGGGCAGGCTAAGGGCAGGAAGGAGGGGGAACCCAGGGAGTGCAGTGCGCTCCCTCTGTCTTATAAAACAGCAGCTGATTAATGTTTGATTCTCGCTGGCCTCATTCTTCCGCTTGCACAGCGCCGAGCTAATCTGCAGAGTGGGTGAGAGGGAGAGTGATGGAGCTGTAAGAGCGGGGTGAAGAAAAACAGTTTGTACAGGTGCTGTTTGCAAAGGTTGAGCCAGCAATATGTTGTCTCTCCTCCGGCCCTAAAATGAAAAATATCAGCAGAGCGGAACCGTTCAATCAGTTCAAAATGAATCGGGGCATTGATACGATATGGCATGAAAACCATAATGAGGAACGAGGAGAGGACAAATGAAGGGTCATTTCAGGTGAGTCAGATCAGGTGGGCTGCTCTACGAGAAGAATTCAGCTTCCAAACCTAACACCTACAACAGGTTATGTCCATTTTCTTTATTTCGTGTTTAGTTTTTTCCACTGGTCCAACGCATATCTGGCCTTAAAGTATGGATGTAAACTAAAATACAAAAACAAAACAACAAAACAACAGCTAACTACCTGATGAACTACGCAGTCTGCACCAACACATGCTGGCTTCTAGTTTGAGGCTGGTAAACCAACAAGTAACTGCCCAGTGAAGTGTTGTCTTACAGCGTTCATGGGAAAGCAAAGAGAGAAAATGCAACTGCATTTTTCATCATCAAAAGAGGTCAAATAAGAAACTTTATATTTCATGGCAAGACTAAGAGGCTACAGCTCTGCAGGCCATACTGTGAGGCTGTACAAGACTTAGAAACTGCTTTGAGTTAAATGCCACACTGTGCCACAAAAAATCTGTGATTTGCTGTGATTTTCTTCTGTTTTTTTTCACAGATCTTTGCTGTATTTTTCCATTACATTCAAATAAGTTGATTTTACTATATAACTTATGTGAAAAATCGTATATTTCGCTGCAATATGTAAGAATTCAGCTGAAAACCTGCTTAAATTATCAGCAGAATGTGAGTAACAGTTCTGACATCATGACGTCTATGGATTGTGTTGCAATGACATGCATGTACTAAAGTTAGCATGCTAAAAAGCTAGCCAAAGCATGACAACGCTAAAAGTGGGGCTGATGGAAATGATTACAAGTCATAGTCGGCCATAAACCAAAGTACTGACAAAAGTTGACCTGATGATTTTGGTGCTACAGTAAAAAAATTAAGGGACCAAAAAAGTTCCTACAGTTCATTCTGAAGAGGGTTATTTCATGGCAGTCCATCCAGCAATTGGAACGTCAAAATCCCAAATGTCGACCTCATTATGCAGCAAGAGAAAAAGACAGGGGATCACCAAAGATCCATCCTATGGGTACCATGAGTGTACAAATGATGTACAGTATAGCATCAGAATTAACATCAAATACTGAATAAGGGGCTTATTGGGAGAAAAACATTGTGGAAAATCCAGGAAACCCATCACAGAAGTTGGTGCAGATGATGGTGGTTAAGTGGCTAAAATAAGTGGCTACAAAATTACATGCTGTATGAAGCATCGCTGTGAAAACCCCTCAACAGACGGTCACATCAAGCGTCTTTTTTTTCTTTTTAATGGACTACATGAATCTCAGAGAACCCCCGGTGACAGATCTGTATCTATAATTCTTCTCTTCATTAAATGTCAGTGGTCATATGCTGCCCCTGTGCGCATGACTAACAGGTGGATGGCGGATGTGCTGTTTTGGATGATGAGGGAGAAAATTGTAACCCAAAAGTGATTCTGACAGCTGTGTGACTAGGGAGCACAGGAAATTAGTTTGTCATAGGTGAGAAAAATACGCCTCTTCATACTTCACAGAAACTGCTCGTTTGATTTTTTCTTTTTTTTTCTTTCCCGGGGAGAATACTTTGCAAAGTGTATCGCAGTTCACTTCCTCTGTCTCCGTAAAAATGAGCGGATAAACTTTGCAATGCATTATTGTAGTCCTGGAGCTATTTCTGTGTCTGAGCCCTCGAGATGGAAAGAGGAACGTCTGCTGTTCTGTGGCCTTACTCTTATAGCAATCATATAATAAACTGATGCACGTTAATGAAACATTTAGTACTGATTTCTAATTGACAGATATGATGCGTTCTGTGTAAAATAGACGTATAAAGTTAATAATTTTTACCATCGTGTCGAAGAACTTGCTCTCTGGTTTTCAACTGTTAATGCGTGCACGTTAGCAAAATAACTGGACTAAGCTGTAATGACATCATTAGTGAATTATTCAGCCTTTTAGTGGTGTTTCTGCTTTCAAGTGCAGATGAGCAATAATTACACAACAGTGTTGTGTCGTTAATGGAAAAAGCCCCAGCGAGACTGGAGGTGCTCTACATACCAAATTGGCCCGTAAATGGGAAAAATTGCAGCAGTGAAGAAGTGAGTCAGGGAGAGTTTAAATGATATTAACATGTCAAGTTAGCGTCGATTAAATTTGGTCACATGGAGGGAAGTGCAGTTAGAATAAACGTCAGGGAAACAGGAACTCAGCAGGTTTTGTCAGCTCGGATGTTGACATGCGCCGCGTGAAGTCAGCTCCAGCTGTAATCTCATACAAGTGACAGATTAGTGCTTATAACATAAAATGTCTGGTATGCATACACACACACACATTCGCATAAACACGGACGCGGCAGGCAGGCGCTCATTTTACGCGCACCCTTAATGCAGTACATCCCCACAGCGGCAAAGTAATCTGCGCGTGTAAGGAACACTGAGAGGTGGCGGTGATTGACAGGCAAATCGCTCCTGCTGAAGCACCCGTTTGACAGAGAAAAGCACCGAATGCAAGAGTTAAAAGTCAGCCACAGAAATCGCCTCAGTGTACTTCACATGAAAGCAAACTTGAGTATTTCGCGCGCCTTTGAGAAGCTGAGCATCTGTGGTGGGATGTGGGGGGGAAAATATCAGGCTTCTTCTTTCTTTCTTTCTTTCTTTCTTTCCTTTTTTTTTTTTTTCCAAATGAAGAAACCTAATGCTCTTTGTGCAAACCCGGGTGCCAATCATGAGCACGCCTCTTTGAGGGCCAGGCCTCATGCGGATGTCAGCTCCGTGCTACATTATAATTCCACCCCAGATCTTGAAGAATGACACAGTTCCAAGAGCTGCACTCGCTCCACTGCGCAGCTCTGCCAGGGAGGGAAAACGGGGGTAATAAAAAGCGCTCGCCTTCCTCTTCAAGAGACATTGTAATTTAACTGTTGGTAGCAGGCACTGGCAATTGGCTTTAATAATGGTCTCTGCACTCTAATTTGTGTAGGGATTTGCCCCGACCAGCAATGTCTCACAGTCCCTTAATGCTTCTGTGCGAAACCGGCCTCGCTGCTGAGAGAAGGGGAGGATGTGCCTGAGAGGGCCGAGCGGAGGAGAGAGCGGAGAGATATAAAGGGATGGAGGGGGAGATGGAGAGGGAAAAGTCTCCCACGGCGGGAGGTGATGATGGAGGGGAGAGATACTTAAGTGTGCTTTGCCATTTCCTGTTCCTCATAATATCGAATAATATTGGTATAATTAACCCCAGGAAATGTGGCTTCATTAGTCCCAGCCCGAGCGTTAGAATGAAGTGTGAACTAATTGGTCAAGTTTACAGCGTGGCTGAAATAACAAAGGCCTGGCATGGAGATGCAGAGATGGAGAGGACTCCTGAAGCTTAAAGGTGTTTAGTTTCTCTGACGCTTTCGTAATGATGAAGAACTGAAACAGGCCTGACTGAAGAAGACTAGGGTGATGTATGATACCACGGCGCGGCAAACAGGTCCGACTGCGACGAAAAGCTTCAGTGTGTACGATCTCAGTTTGTATTCCTCTGAACCTCGGCACAAAGCCCTCGACCCCGTCGGTTCCAGCAAGTTTCCTGTCTGCCCTCATCTGCATCACAAAAAGAGGCCTTTTTGCTAAGAAAATACTGATCAGGCCTTATCTTTTGGAAACATGTAATCCACTGGGGGAAAGTCGGACTTGTAGCCATTAGGCACTGTCCTCTGAGCCCTGACTCTCTGCCGTCTCAGCCTTTCTAGTGAAAGGCCGGAGCAAAGCTTGTCGCTATTCAGCTGGGAGAGCTGGTCAAAGCTGTGAGATCAAGCAGCTCCCAGCTCTTTTTTTCTTTTCTTTTTTTTTTGGTTTGCTGAGACTCGAGTTATCTCAATAGTTTTTTGAATGTGGTGTGCGAAAATTCTCCACAGAAGGAGATCTCGTGTTTTCCCTGGTCTCCTGCAGGCTTGACAGCACTTTCTGGAGGAAAAGTTTGAAAATTTTGGAAATGGGAAGCCTTAAATTGGGTAGAAAACAGGAGCTGCTCACTGGAGACAGACTGCCATTTCTATGCTTGTTTGTTTCCTTCTTTGCTGCTTTCTCCCGTTCCTCGTCCTCTCGCGCAAACCATCTGCCACACAGGTCCTGTGCGACTTTACTTCAAGAGCTCTTAGTGGCTGTCTTCATCAGCTCAAGATCTGCTGCAGAAAAACAGCTTTAATTGGTACTGAGGGGGAAGAGAAGCAGACGGGGTCGCACGCTTCACTACATTTTAGAGAAGAAAAAAAACCCCGCTTGCGAATGATCAGAAAGTGCATTCCGCCCAGCTTCTCCTTGGCAAAAGGCAGTAAATGCGAACATCTCCACATAGGTGTTTGTAACGGTATCCCTATTCCGTTGAAACACAAGATTATCAAGTGGACTCCTCATTAAACGAACATATGTTGGAATTAACAGCGATAGGGCCTGTTGTCAGACTACATCTCCTGGTTCACTCGGAGCGACGGGGCTCAAGTGAAAAGACTTGTCTGGCAAACATTTTTCCAGCTGTAATATTTCACCCTGTCAATATCCCTGAGCCTTGAATTTGCCCTGCTAAGCGCGCTGCTGTGCGGCTAGAAGGATTGAAATAGCAAATGTCAGAACGCTGTTGAGCTGCGTTCAGGATCTTGCGTTACACGGAAAAAGGGGAACCCTACAGAGTGCGGCCAACAGCGCAGTCCAATCCATTCCAGCAGGCAATTACGTTGTTTCACCGAGGCCACTAGGAAAGCTTCACTACAATTAGGCTGACAGAAATGGCCTCTCTGACACATCAGAGGGAACCCTGGATGTTTCTCCCTCCCCCCTTTTCTTCTCTTCGCACTGTCAGGGCTCCTCGCCGCTTGTGTTGTTTCAGCGGGGCTTTGAGACATTAGCTTCTGTTGTTGCTCTAGCTTTGGAGACATTTCACAGCCCATTAGCTGCTCTTTCAGGCCCAACCACTACTCAAAGCCAGAAAAAGAGAGTGCTGGGTGGGGCGGGGTCGGGGAGATGCGCAGACAGAGCGAGGGAGTTTGTACATACAGTATGACCGAGCAATGCGTTGGGTGACATCCGGAGCAGAGGCAGCGACCTGACACGAGGAAACTGAATCTACAGTTCAGAGCGATAGTTCGACATTTTAGAGAAATCTGCTGATTTCTTTTTTTCTTCTAGAGATGGAAAGACTGATGCAGAACTTCAACTGAAGCGTAAAAACTGAAGCTACAAACGGGAGGTTTCCGTTCTGCTGGAGGTCGTGTTGGACTGTTTGTCTGGGGTGCAGTGACTTCCTGGAATTTTTTTTTTGCACCAATTAAACTATGAGGATATATTAACAATATGTTAATAAGTGCACGTAGCTTTCAGGACAGCAATCGAGGATTATCCATTAATCTGATGATGGTTTGCACGATTAAAGAGGCTCTGTGGAACTTCTGTGCTGTCCCTGAAGCCGGTCATCAGTGTATGTTAGCAAACTCTGTTTCTAAACTACAATTTGTAACGATAGCTACTGTCGCCTTCTGTTGGCGGAGCAGGGGGAGGCACTGAGAAAAGTCACATCTTTTGGACTGTAGCAAATAATACTTCACAAAGTAACCCACAGCAGAGCAACACGAAACAACTTCAGCAAGTCGTCTGCAGGCTTCTATAGGAAACTGAGAGAGATGAGGGAGGCCTCATTGTTCATGTCTCGCTACAGCTCAAATATGGCCAGTAAAAATGCGATTAATGCATTTATTTTGCTACAAATTTTTACATAGAGCCCCTTCAATCTATTAATCGTTTAGTCGACATGTGTGAAAAAAATTGCCAAAAATCCCAGATCACGCTGCATCAGTGGGCTTCACAATCTGCACAGTGCACGACATCCTCTCCCCCGAGGCCCGCGAATCAAGTAATGAAGGAGAAAACACTTGAAGCAACGATTAATCAACTATCAAAATAGCTGGACATCAATTTTCTTCGGAGTGACCAATCAATGAATTCGCTAATCACTGACTGATGACTGCTTATAATAGTTTTTATTTGTATTTTCCAGCCTCTATGTTAAAATGAGCTAAAGCCCTGCTGGTTGTAGCTACATGGTTAGCATGCGGACACGAGAGCGGCATCAATCGTCTCATCCACTGTGACTCTCTGCAAGCGAGCGAACAGGCGTGACTTGGAGCTACAGCTTTAATGTATTTTTGCATTTGTATTCCTGAATTCAAATGACTCGGATGAGCTGGAGCTACAGTGCAGCCTTGTTAATTTGACCTGGAGGAGACGTTCATATGCTCCACCAGATGCTCGGCGGTACTGTCTCTAATACAATCCCTGAGCACTTTGCGAGCGTGCACGCGAGCGGTCGCTCTGAGAGCCAGTGGTCAGAGGATTGTTGCTTACTCAGCAGTGCCTGCACAATCTGGTTTACACGTGGCCGTGGCAGTTTGGCCAAGACAGAGTTGAGGTGGTTTCCAGTGTGGTTGATGGGGCTGAACAATTTGCACGGCTGGCAGAAAAACCATAATCAATCCGCAGACTATAGATAAGGGCCCTAAAAACCAGCCAAGCGCAGCATTTTCTCTTATCACAATTACACCTTGCCCTCCTGCCTCAGGTACAGCCAATTAAGCTCGGAGAGGATGCACCGGCAGCCACTTCACATCGAGGAGGCCTATCAGACGACTCCAAACACACCCCATCGCTGCAGAGGGGGCAGAGAGGAGCTTGTTAAGCGCGGGAAGACACACGGAGGGAGCTGAGGAACGTCCTGTTGTTCATTGCGGGTATGTGTTTACTGTATGTTTATGCTCGCCCACAAAAAAACCCACATTTAGGAATTGAAGCAGGAATTGAACGACGTATGCTCCGGCGAGCGACATCAGCCTGCTGGACGGCCGCCCGCTGGCACAAAGGGACCAAGGGCGCGCAGACCTTGCCCTAACACTTCCTCCCCTCACTCTCTCATCTGCTTTTTAATGCATCCGTTACTTCACTCTTCTTTTTTTTCCGCCTTTCATTGTGGAACATCATTCACATTATGTGACTACTCAGCAGTACAGAAAAGGAAGGGAGGTGCGGGAGAGGGGGAGAACTCATGCATGTGTTTTAATGTGAGAGCGGGAGGGCGGGTAAGAGGGGAAGAGATGAGGTCACAATCAAGGATAACACTCATGATGAATACGAATCTTCGCCCGTCGTGACTCCTCGTTCCCCCGCTCTTTGTTCAAGCCTAACTGGATGGAGAAAAAAAAAAAGTGCCCCACTGTTGCGAGCCCGTCGATGAAAAATTGATCACGCGAGCTTCTCTGTGCTGTGTGTCGCCACCTCCTCCACCGGCGGATGAGGGTTAACCAGGCACACAAAAATAAACCTCAAGTGCTTGATCTCAACCCGCAACTTTACTCTTTTCCTCCCTCTCGCTACTTTGAGGTTTTCAAAGACCAGACACACAGCGTGTGGTGTTTTGTCTACACCGTGTGATGCCACCACACCAATTTAGCTCGACAATTTGTCCCCCGAAGCATCATCCTTCTCGGAGCGGAGGACAGATTCAGCAATATCCGCTTTCTGTCTCGGCGCCACGGCGAGACCCCGATGATGACATGTGCAGTGGGAACATCTATAAGCACGCAGAACTGTAAAGGAAGAGTGGCTGACGCAGGTGCTCTCCTGCTGCTTACAGGGCAGACACACACGCAGGATAAATCGAAGACACAAACAAAACCAGTGCTGCAGATGGGCTCTCTTTCAACCTGTTTGACGAAGTGATTAAAGTGCTCCTCCGAGCGCAGGAAGCCATTAATAACAGCACGGCGGAGGGGAGTCAAATTCAAAATAAAATGAAAACAGAGGCAGCCTCAGTGGGAGAATCCATCTACTCTCTATTTAGACTACATGGAGACGGGTTCCACTATAGCTGGGGAAAAGACACTCCTTATCGGCTCCTTATTGAATTCTATTGGAGTCAAAAGGGGGTAAATTGACTAAGTAGGTCGAGGCAAAAAGCGTGCAGGGAAAATATGCTGAATTCCAGCTCTGATTGGCCACATGGGTCCGCCGATGCTGCTTTCATAATTGCCTCCACTTGATGTTTTTCTCCTCGTTTCAACATTTGCTGTGACACGCGACGTGATGCAGAGGCAAAATAGCTTCCCGGTGATGCAAATGATGTTTGTGGCTTGGCGCCCCCTCCCCCCCCTCCCCACTGAGACAAACATCTGAGAATGGTTCCTTCCACACATCAACACAAACAGCCAATCCGCTGTTGCTGGCAGAGTCCACGCACAGATGGCTGTAAATCAAGGGAGTGTTCGGCTGCGGTACTTACCACGCTCGCTGGACAGGGCGGTATCTGTCACAGAGGGAGAGAGGAAGGGCAAGGGGAGGGAGGAGAGAGGGGAGAGGATGATTAGAACATAATGGGCTTCAGTAAAAGTGGCATCGCAATACTAAAGTCACCGTTAAACAAGAGAACAAAACAGATCAATTTCTGAGGATTAATGGAAAGTCACAGGCAATAGCCGGACAGTGACACACACAGAACGAAGGGCTGCTATTGGAGAAAATTTGCTGTCACAACTGCGTAGTCGCTCACATTTGTCTCTGTCTATTATCCGGGCAGCACCATTTAACCAGAATACAGTTTGTTTTCTTTCTTATACTTCTTGTCATTGCCTCAAGCACTAGGATTCATCATTATCTTCAAACACTTGTTGTGATGTCTATATTGCTCTTGTGCTCGCTCAACGAAACGCAGGAGAATTGCAGGATATTGCATATGCACATTGCACACACTTATGCACACCGTCGTGGGCGGCATTTATTCAGACCTGGGCGACGCGGCTGGGTGACAGAAAGAAGGAGAGGCAGCCGTGGAGGTTCCTGACGTCTCCTGCCCTTCTCGTGTCCTCCAGCGGAGTCGCTCAGTGAGATTTGATCAGAGGCAATCTCCATGGCTCGGTTTTGCATTTATTGCTTACATTTTTAATCCGGAGAGCCTTAAAGCCGACTGGAACTCAGAAAAATACAAACTTTGATCAGATAGATTTAATTTTAAAACTTCAGGTTTCAGTATGTTCCTGCTTTAGCAGGAAACCAGCATCCCACTGATAGAAAAGTTAATGTTGCATATGAGTCACTTGAAATCACTT
This sequence comes from Diplodus sargus, assembly GCA_903131615.1. Lineage (NCBI taxonomy): Eukaryota > Metazoa > Chordata > Actinopteri > Spariformes > Sparidae > Diplodus > Diplodus sargus. Next base: position 4,039,888 of record CAEMYA010001588.1, on the reverse strand, counting down.
TCTCATAAAAGTCTGAGAGCCAGTTCTTAGCCAAGTGAGTGGTTTAGTAGATGGTAAAGTCAGTCGAGTACTTTTGTGAAGACTAAAACATCTCAACAAGTGTTGTACAGACTGTAGGGCTGGGTGGTATATAGATATTATATCATTACCCTGATATGAGACCACATATCACCTTAGATTTTGGATATCATTACATTGTGATAGGTGTAAGAGTTGACTTTTCTTAGTTTTAAGGCTGTATTACAGTAAAGGTGATATTAAAATAGGGAGATATATTGTATATCGTGACACAGCCTAAACATATTGCAATACTATTCTAAGCCCTATTGCCCAACATTAAAAGTGCAATATGTTTTAATTGGTGTCCTGTCTAATTGATTCTCAACACAAAAAGGGGGCAGCATATTTCCAGATTAAGCACTAACTGCAGCTAACTGCTCTTCTTACCGTTAGCTAGTTAGGTGCGCAGCTAGCAGTACAGAATGGGAGCTTGGAGCACCAGGGGAGTGTTGGTGTTCACATCACTAGCACAGGAGCTTTGGGACAGGGGCTAGCAGGTTAGCATTCCAACTCCAGTAGATATCTAATCATCATAATGTCAAAACTGCAATTTCTTCACAATGAACTGAGCATTTATTTAATATTTGAATGTTTAAAAGATTCTAACATATTGCACCTTTAATCGCCTGCTATGACTTTTTTTTTTTTTACAGACATTCATGGTCCACAGAGGGTGAATCCTGATGCCACTCCTGACTGGAGCAGGTTAACGCTGGTGATCCATTGACGTTTTATTTAACGCAAAGCCCAACACTGCCTTATCTCCAAATACCTGCAAAACTAGTGGAACTCTCATCAGCTTCAGGTGTACTTTGTGTTTAGTGCTAATCAGTGAATGTAGCATTGTCGTTGTGAGGATTAGTATGCTGATGTCAGAATTTAGCTCAAAGCACCAGCATGCCAACATGACATGTACAGCCGCAGCATGGCTGCAAACTCCTGTTTTTTCCTTTTACTCAAAGCACAGTGAGAGGATCCGCTTGGAGACGCTGATGTGATAATGGCATATGGGGGAAGGTCTCATAACCAACTAGTTATCTCCCCTGGAAAGCTGTCGTGAATACTTTCTCACATTTGGCAGCCTGGATTTAAATGTGACACAACACCAACATGCCAAAAGTCGCACTGACATTTATTTTAGGCATAAGCCTTGAAATGCTTTCTGGAGCTGTGCTTAACATAATTTTCCTCTTCTCGTCTGCCTTGGTTAGATGTGCTACTTTTTGAGTACCCCTACTTTTCTGTTTTCTGCTTGAAATATTGTTCTTACACGGTGGTTGTACTGTGCTCGCCTTGAAGTTAACAAACGTTAAAAGAAAAATATGTATTTTGTATTTCAAGGTCACCATTTACCAAATTATTAATAGTTATCTGTTGTCGGGAGATTGAGTAAGACTACTGGCGAATAAGAGCCCGGGGTAAGGGCTTAGAAGTGAAAGAGCCTATAAGCTTGTTGTATGGTTGCATTTACTGGAGGCTGATCTGGACTGGAGTGTCCGATAAATTATTACAATTTAAATACGGAATGCACACCCTGTTTTGAATAATCGTCTCCACTGAATCGATTGAGTCGCACAGATTTTTTTTTACACTGTTTATTTATTTTCTTGATTTCTTATATATTTGTGGTGCGAAACTGTATGATCGATGAAAGGCTCCTGACCTCTTCGGCGGTGCTTGTTATGATCCAAACGCATAAATGAGTCCTCCTACTCGTGTCTCGCCATAAATCCATTCAAGTTCATCTTAAAATCTCTGCAACTTTTTTGACTTGTTTACAATAAGCAGACACATCACTATCTAAATAAGAGTTTTGCCTGTAGACAGCCCGACTGTCTCCACTCCTCTCCGTGTATAAAGGCTCTCCACTCTATCCCAACAGAACTGCGCTCCGCACATGTTCAATTATTCATCTCCCTCTGTCAAGAAATTCAGCCTTGCTAGCACTTGCCAGTATCCCCCACAAATTGGCAGGCTGGCTCCTATTTGGCATATGGTGCAGAGCAGTGCTGCTTCTCCCTCTCTCTTCAGTTGGCCTGCTAGCACTCCCGAGGAGCACGGCAACACACACCGGACTGCACGCTCACAAAAGACACATGCACAGTCGCAAAATACACACACACACAGTGATGATGCAATTTGTCTGTCAGTTTTGTTTGTGAGATCCCTCTCCATACACACACACACACACACACACACACACACACACACTGAGTTGCTGGGCATTCGTCCACAAACTCTTTGCAACAGGTTTCAAGGTTTTCAACAATGGCACTGTACATGCTGCAACAGCCAAATCAGCCACAGCCCACAAACCACAACACCGGAATACTCAAAAGTGCCTGATTAGGTGTTGAGGAAACATTTTTCTGCTAATTTGAACAGCCAGTCAGTTCAGTAAGTACTCCATTAGTGGCCCTGAACTCCTACACAGGTGTTTTTTCGTGCGCTCTGGCTCATTGGGGCCTTGTCTCTGTTGCGAAGCATTGAACAATCTGTGAGAACAAAAGCAGTTAACAGGTCTGAGTTGTTATACTTGTGTGTGATTTTTTTGCTTCCTACTTCCTGTATTGTGTTTTTCCATGTTTTCCACAAAGAAAAGTGTGTGTTTTCCCCTTCACTCTTTAGTCTCTGTTAGTCATGTGTGTCTCCTGTGGTCCTGTGCATGTTCCCTGTGTCTTCTGTATTCCCACTTTGTTCTCTGCGGCTTCTTGTTTGTTGTTTGTTGTTGATTTTGAATTTTGTCTTGGACTTTCTTTTGCCTGCCTTTTGTTGTTTGTATCTTGGACCAGCTCATCATTAAAGCTTACTTTGTGGTTGTTTAATTGCCTCCCTCTGTGTGTCTTGCATTTGCATCTTTTTTTTGCTAAAAAGCATAATCGTTGTGGGTAAAAAATCTCAGTTGTATTCACTGTGACCTGCATATCTCATGGATGGACGTGTTCTGGCTAACTAGTTTCTGTTAACTCAGCATCCTCAGCAGACAGGATTACAAAATTGATACATGTGTACTCTATGTTATCACATCTATCATTACATCATGTACAATCTACTGAGCATCATGATTCAGAATGTAGACAATAAAGTACACAAAACAGGAACAGGAAATTCTATTAAGTTTCCCAGTAAGCCATGCTAGTGAATGAGCACGCACCACACCAGAGCCCGGGAGCTAGATCATCTTAATAGCATGCAACCGTCATCAATGTTATAAATTCTACCAGTTTTTTCCTCCTCTGCCGTGAAAAGGGTCTATTATTATCTTGAGTGCTGACTAATTGCTCCATTGTATCAGCTGGGATGCCGGAGGTCGAAACTATTTGACAGACTCAACATCGAGATTACACGAGTTCCTGTTCTCCTTCCTGACGGCATTTATTTTCCCAGTTTGTCTTCAAGAGATTTTTCGAGTGCCTTTTTTTGTCACACACGACGACACCGGCAGCGTTGGCGGTACCAACAACAAAACAGAACGTTTATTAAGTGCCGGACTGCAAGAATGCTTTACAACCGAATGTGAAATAATCCTTAATCTCGACAGCACGTACTTGGGGTCGTTTTCAAAAGTCTGAAATGTGCTTTTTATCATCTCTGATAGCTTGCTAGTGCGTTCCCTGGAGGCAGAAAGAAGAGAGCCAGCAAGGCTTGCATATAGTTGTTCCACCATTCTGTGATGTGCAGTGAGAATACATTAAGTGACAAAGTGATCCGCTGCAGCTGGCTAAACTGATATACAAAACATATCCGGCACAGCATGGTACATTGCATTGTAGATCATTTAGACATGCCTTGACAGTTTTTATAAATTCTTGAAACAGGGCATTGTGATTAATCTTTTGTTCTATCAAAGTTGCTTTTATATTCAAAGGTGCAATATGTTAGAATTGGCCTACACTATGTCAAATTCATAGAATGAAGGCAAATAAGGGGCAGCACATCATTAGACTAACCACTAATTGCCGCTAACTGTAGCTACCGATAGCTAGTTAGCTCAGTTAGCCGTGCATTTAGTGGGTGCTCATGAAGTGCTAGGCCGCATCCAAATTTCTGCATCCGCGATTCTTGAGGGCTGCCCAAACTCGCATTTCAACCAGGCCACAAGGGCCCTCAAGAGGACCTGACCCTGCAGGCCTCCAGGGACATCCTCACTGCTTGAATAACCCACAATTCATTGCCATACTGACGTGACATTATAGAAGTTATTATGGACGTGTAAAACAATTACTGCATTACTCCATTTCCTGAATCTTGCCGACTAGAAAGTAATATTCAACCACATCACAATACAGAAATATTTAGAAGTACAAGACTGAAATCAAAATGCATTTTATTTATGGGGTTGCCGGTCAGAGGATTTTTTTATTTGCGTCACTGCATGTATGACTGAAGCCCTGCATGTCCAGAGGGTGGACATTTTACGGCACAGGAGCTTTTGTTCCAGGCTGGGCCTGAGCTGGTTAGCATGCTAACTACAGTAGATACCTCTGCAACCTATACACAGGTGTCTCAACATTATAACTGTCTTCAAGTTCTGCTGATCCTTTTAGCTATGTTTCATTGTTTTCTAAAATGTGTACATAATGCCCCTTTAAAGAATAATTAATCAAAGGCTACGTAACAATCTTGTGCTGCTTATGTTGCATTTGCTCTGGAATAAATCCAAACTTTAAACTTCTTGGCTCACACAGTTTCTTCTCTTTCAAATCTGTCCAACACTTTTTTTTTACCTGTTTCTTTACAAAGCTGTGAAAAGAATCACACAGTGCAATGAGTGATGCACATACCCACGCTTTACAAACTCCCCCAAAGGTTGCACTCACTCTTTTCCTTCATCAGGGACATGAAGAAAATAGTTTTGAGCTCCCCGGAAGCACCAAATTACACCTGCAATTGTCTGTTTGATAACCTTTTCTGGGCGCACTGGAGAAGCCTGCAGCCACCCACAGTCTTTCGTATTAACGTGAATGGTAAATGTGTCTGGTATTCAAATGGTCTCAATTCAAGTACTTATGGATCCAAATAAAATGGTGAAAAAAGTGCTTCACTGGCTTTCTTTTCATACTCTCAACGACTTCAAAAAAAGAAGCCGTGAGTCTAAAAAGCACGCACCGCCACGTGGAGAAGCAGCTCAAATGTTCGCAGTCACACAAGCACACTTGCCACCTGCCATGTGAGCGAGTGCGGATTGATGCGAGCTCGTCTGTTTGCATGCAGATGCGTCCTTATGCCAAATCTTCTTGTTGCCCTTGTGATGACTAATAACCGGAGTGCATTTTCAGCTAATAAATAATACATTTAAGACTCTAATCAAATTGAACAAATGAGTATGTCTAGAAAACTATTAATCAGAGAGCAAACGTGTATTTACAAATATAACACTGGCACAAACAATCAATTATTCATAAAGTGAATGCTGGGTAAGTGGGCTTCTTCCCGGGTGAGATGCTGCCATAATTGGAGTGGGACTACAGGAGTGCCGGCTGGTGTGTGTGTGTGTGTGTGTGTGTGTGTGTATCTGTGGGTGCATATGTGTGTCTGTGAGCTGACACACACACACACACACACACAATACGCACACACATGCACGTACACACACACACACACAGCCACACACACACAGACACTTCTCCCCATGCGCCAAACTTCCCCCAAACACGACAAGAGCAGGCAGAGTCGGCTCATTACCGCCTAATGAGTTGTCTGATTAGTGCCGAATATAAAAGCCTTATTGTCAAGCGCTGTATGTTTATTTTGATTAATTATTGTACTAAAGTGACTGGATGGAAGCACAATGACATGGAGCATTAACGTTGTGCGGTAACAGGGCCCTTGTGGAGGGACGGATTGTATATGGAACCCTCGGTGTGACACATTAACCTTGGCCGCTGGCTGAAGAGGTTTAATATTGGACAAACAGACATGCGTGTTTAAATTGTGTTCTCGGCTCCATAAGTACAATCAAACCTTGATCCCCATATGGTCAGATTAGCGCTGCCTAATCCACAGTCCTGGAGAAACTAATGCCCAGTGATGACTGTGGCTCTGCTGCCAAGAGGCCACAGACATCCGTCCGTTTAAGTGAATACAACGGTACACATTATCAGCATATTGTATCAAAAGTACTCGTTGGGTAGAATGGGCTCATTCACAGTGATATATTATTGTATACTATAACAGTAGCTGACCTCTAGCATTCATGAATAAACATGTAGGTAGTATGTTGTAGCCTGAGGGCGGCTGTGGATCAGGAGGTAGAGCTTGTTGTTCACCGGTGGTTCAATTGAACGTCTGACTCAACCGCATTTTTACTTGTGTTTCATCACAAGAGTCATCCGGAAAAACTTGATGCAAGCAGGAAATTTGTATTGTGTTGGTGGAAGACAAGAATAGAAAAGGAGTGTTGAATAAAGACGGTTAAGTTAATTTTAGCTGCTAGGTGTCTGCTTGTATTTGCTCATAGAAAGTCAAATTCCCCCCACATGAAATTCACCTCTGCAATGCCCTTCAAATATGTTATCATGACACTTCTCATGGTACACTCAACTGTGTACATACACACATAAACACCGTATATATATATATGACAATAAAAGAGGTGAATGAAGAGAATTCCTCATTTGATTTTTGGGACTCTTATCTGTGGGAATGTGGATGTTTAGGAACAAGCTGTAGGAACGGGGAGGCTGTCAAGCCGGTGGCTGCGTTTCAAGGCTGCATTTCAACTTTCGTAAGTGTGACAAAAACCTGATATAGATGTGTTAATTGTGAGAAAGGAAAATATTGTTTTGAAGGTGTGAGCTGCTGGAGCACCGGATGCATACACATGCTGGCATCACGGATTAGGAGAGCGTCTGCTTGGTGTCTGGATTCAAACAGGGAGATGCTTTTGTGTCAGGCTGCTTTGGCGACCACATGTCATCCACAATATCTACAATTACAATATTAACCAGCAGCACCTGAGTGTTGTGGGGGGGTAGTTGATGACACCGGTCAGCACATTGAGGGATACGGTGTATGGCTCTCTCTCTCTTGACTGTCCTCACTGACTGGGGAAGCTTCAGCAACAGTAAGCGCGGCCAGGTTCGACTGCGCTCTCGTGGGTATTTTTAGCAGAATTATTCACTTTGATCAGTCAGTTAAACGTGTTTCCAGTTCAAAAGACATGCCTAATTAGTGAAGTTCAGCATGGTTGACATGCTTTGAAGCACACTTTGCTGTTAACACGAGGGCTGTAACTACTTAGACTACTGTTGCATGAATAAACATGCACGCAGCTGAAAGTGGAGGGCCTTCCAGTGTACAGTATCTTCTCCAATGCACAACATGCAAATCTTTATTGAGAGGAAGACCAAATGCAGGGGGGGAAAATAAAGTTTGAATAACAAAATGTGATTAATGGAAGAAAATTTGATCCCATGCCGGTGAAAAAGACTCATTTTCTTTCCCGTAATCTGCCTCTCTCTCTCTCTCTCTCTCTCTCTCTCTCTCTCTCTCTCTGTCTGTCTGTGAGCAGAATGCCGTTGGGAGCCTCACAGGAGGGACTGTATTGCCTGGCCTGTTGCGCTTTACACACTTTAAATCAGAGGTAATGGGCCACTTCAGGAGGCTGCTGTTACACACACCCAACTGCCAATACACCGTAATCACTAAAGGCCCCTTTTCTTTGGAGATAAGCATTGCCTACGTGCCCCGCACTCAAAACCTTGGCTTGCACCGGGGACGTATCGACGACAACTTAGTGAACAGAACTTTGTGATTTAATGTGCTTTGACATCGCTGCCTTAGTCACAGACAAGGCAGCGAGTGTGGGTGAGATTTCATCCTGTTCGCGCTGGAGAAAACATGCAGCAGACGCTCACACGTCACGTGCCTGCTCGCAATTCACATTTCCGGACAGCTCTTTGTAGTATCGTCTACGAGGAAAAGCTCCAAACAGATTGAGAGGCTAATTAAGTTACCTCGAGAGATGCTAACTTCTCCATATTCCCTGACAGAGAGCCCATCAGATGCTCATCTGCGAGTTTCGACAAGAAGCTATAGATGTGTCCCAAAACTGCTAATAACCTCAGACAGCAATGATAATGTATCCAAACAGGCAGTGGCTACTGAATGTGATCTACTCCAACTGAATCTAGACTCTAGAACAGGGATCAGATTTTGACTCACGTCATCGTGGCTTGGACTCCAGTCGACTTGAGTCACTGCTTTGATGACTTGTTAGTTGTCTTGACAGAAAATAAATGATAACGATGATGATGAAAGATAAAACGTGACAAAACAGCATTATAATGACTTAATGTAGTGCTGCAGAGATGCTATGGCCTAAAAATCTTGTTCTCCATATGGAAGAGGACGCGTTTGTCCGGTACAGACTCCAACAGATGTCACATCATCGTGATTGTTATAGTTTTTTTAGTGAAAGTGAAAATTGTCATGCAAAAAATCATCACTCCCACTGATCGTGAATAATATTGCAATCATAATATCTGTCCAAAAACCTGCAATATGATTTGGGATTTTTTTTTTGTAGCTGTACTTGAGAATCCACTTGGACTTGTCTTGAGACATGATGACTCAAATGACTTGTGATGGGGTAGGAATTTCTATTTCGCTGAGAAGAAATTAAAGATGCGATAGGTAAGAATTGGCCACCTGTCGAAGCAGGGCCACTCCAAACAAATAGGGGGCAGCATCACCAGAGTAACTGCTGAGCTGTCCGAACTGTGTTACTTCACATTCTGTTGATCATTTTAGCAATTTTCTTAGTGTTTTACTTGACACTTATATAGACAACATATATTCTATAATTTGTGTCACATACTCGCAAGTGCAATTAGTAAATTGCCATTTTGTTGTTCCATTCTGTATGTGCGACATCTATCGCATGTCTGTCCATCCTGTGAGAGGGATCCCTCCTCTGTGGGTCCTCCCGAGGTTTCTTCCATCTCTTTTTTTCCCTCTATTAAAAGGGTTTTGTTTCTCAATAAGGCAAGTTCATCCTCACTGGAATTGAGGGTCTAAGGACAGATGGTGAAGCTCACTGTACGGATTGTAAAGCTCACTGAGGCGATGTTATTTTGGGCAACATAAAATAAATTAATTTGATTTGACTCTAGAAACTCGGACTAAAGTCACATGTTTGACACCAGGGTTCAAAAGCTGTGAGTCCGACACATGAGGATTGCTTACCATCGTCAGCATTGGGCCTGTTATTTAAAAAGCACTCTTTGTTCTGCAGTTTCAAGAATTGTCAATAGTGTTCAGAGAAACAAAAGGCAGTAACTCAATAAAAAATCAACAGTGGGAATACTAACAAGAGGAGAAAAGAACTGACTTCATTCATCTGAAAAGACAAATAACTACAGACAAAATAGAGGATGTGGGCAGAATAGGTTTTTTTCTGGTTTTAGTCTAGTGCTTTGAGGCATGCTGTGTGGAAATGAAAAGTAGACATTTTTTGATCGGTGGCACCACAAATATGAGTCTTTTGTTGTCAGTTTTTCCCCAGAAAAAGTTACCGATATAGCTGGGTGAAACTAAACAATGAACGTGACTCATTCTGATGTAAAAGACCCTCTCAGAGAGTAGGGAAATTTCCCACCAGTGCCACTTTAATGGAAAGACAGCTTGACTTCTGGCCTCTCATTTCTCCTCACGATGTCAGATCGTTGTACAGTAATTGTCCTAGCCTTCATTGTTAATGGCCTCAAAAGTCAAATCAGTCGTGTTGTGCACTGCTGCTTACATTAATGCGTGCCGTCGGACCCTATATAAAATGTGTCCGGCTTGTTCCAAGCTATTTGTACTTTCTCGCAGCTAACATTTAAAGCACTTTCCCTGAGGGCTAAACACACTTAATGGGGTGACTCAACCTTACTGTTAATGCACTGTAGGTAGCAGCCGATTAATTTTTGCAGCCCGGTAGGTGGTTTCATGTCCGCGTGTAAACGTGTGGGGACATTTGGCATTTGCGCGCCGGCGTGTACATAAAGACAGCCACACAAGCATGTCCAGTCAAAAGCCAGGAATTTCACCCTCTGCCTGATGATGAAACCCGCGTGAACATGCACGCAGGACGCTCACTCATCAACACGGAAGCGCAGTGAATCCCAATGTGGGGATGCAGTTTTGTCTGAGCGCTGCCTGCCGATATGCAGGGAAAGAAACGAGGCAAGAGGGGGGAGGTTGGGGGAGGTGGAGTGTGTGTGTGTG
>CAEMYA010001588.1:3997218-4021997 GCA_903131615.1 Diplodus sargus | reverse complement strand
TTTTTTCCAAAGGCGCGAATCAGGTTCACGACTCGAGATTTCTCCTCTGCATCACTGAGTGGGTATAATGAATACAACAGTTGTTATGCAAACATTTGTTCTGCACCACGCTGGACTCTGCAATCCCTGAGATGTTTTGGAGAGGTTTATAAGATCATCTCTTTTCATCTGTTTGCCAGGGGGGGCCTCCTACTCGTCCAAAGATGCGTAGAAGAAACACGATACCTGGGAAGTGAAAAGTGTGTGTGTGTGTGAGGAGATATGAAGAAGAGGAAGGGGGGGGGGCAAGTAGAGAGTTGAAGATCCTTGGGCAAATATTCCTTTATTTTCTTTCTCTATCCTTATTTGCCCTGCTCTGAGTAAATGTCAGACTGTGCTGGGAGCCGGCAGGAACGGCTTATTATAAAAATCTGAACCTGGAGCATCTTACCCCCTCTATGCCAAAATGCATCAAAAGCAGAATCTGGAGAATAATCTGTATGTATGCAGCGCCGTGTGCGCCTGTTCCTGCAGCTGAGCCTCTGCCGTGACAGCTCACACGACCACGAGCAGGACAGAGAGACTGCTGCCCACTACTAAACCTGCAATTACAGTCACTTGTGTCTTGAATGATGGAATGAATCATTACCACTGCAGCATGAAAGAACATAATCTGGCTCTCTCTCCCAGCTATTCCCCTATGGGGCCCTGATTTGCGATCGCTTCTGAAGATAGACTGTGCATTCAATCAACAATGCAGCTCTCGGCTTTCAGGCCACCCCGCTGAAAAGCTTGAGGGATACACGAGATCAATAGAGATAAATTAATTACAACGCCGGCATATGGGAATTCTGTGTGGCCAGAGTTACTATAGAAACACAAAACTGAACGGCAGCGCACATAAATGATATTGAAGCTAATATCTGCACTGCTACAAACAGGGTCCGGGGGAGGTCCCGGTGCTGCCCGTGACGGGCCACGGTCATTTGCTGCACCACTGACATTAAGAAATGCCCGCTGGTTTGATGCAGAGGAGCAGCTGGCAGCAGGAGCAAACTAAACGGAGTGTTTCAGCGGCAACCCGCGTATATTGAAGGCAATCGAGCAACAAATAACGCCGGCCTGCCAGGGAGGTGTGTGTCTCATTAATGTGAGTGCAACTCATACAAATTCATGATATGAAAGCAATTAAGACGAGAAGCAAGCCAGATGAAAAACAGGAGAAGAAAGGACAAGATATGATGAGCCGCCGCGGCACTTATCACCACCGTCCACTCCCCCTCGGCTTGTTCCGCAGCGGGGCCAGGCTGCAGACGCACTTCCTCCTGGTTCGCTCATCTATAAAGAGCAGCGGCGTGCCGGCTGCCCTGCCTGCCTCGGGGCTACATTTGCTACAACACTAATATCATACAGGCAGCCAATGAACTCGGCGAGAGTACAATCAAGAGAGAAAAAAACCCCTGCTGCTCGCATCGCCCTGCCACTTGCCTCCCTACTTACACAAGCAATATTCCAAGTTGTTGTTTTGCTTCCATCAAGTTTTCCATTAAAAGTGGCATTTCATCTAAATCAAGCCCTCGGGGTGGGAATCCAGACAGAGACTGAGGGAGGTGAGGGACGGGGAAATTCTCCCGTACAGTGGCGTGCGTGAAAACCGCGCACGCCGGCCTGTGTGTACGCCTCCAGCACCTAACTGACTCCATAATCATGGAGAGTGCCATTATTTGTAGCCATCAGAGCAACATCAAAGCAATTACATGTGTCTCTGTATTCAGCGTGGTTATTAAAGCAAACAGCGCGGCCATTTATCTGAGATGTGTAAACATCAGAGCCTTCTCTGCCTCCCTGTCTCCTCTTACGCTGCCAGCTTCACACCACTGACATGAAAATTCATAACTATCCCAGAGCAAGGTGTGCACGTGTGTGTGTGTGTCCAGGATGCGATGTGTGGCGGCGCTGGGTGACTTCAGTGGGGCTCACAAGACATGTGAAATAGGCTCCATTCTGCACTCACTGCGTATGAATCATTGTTCACTTGTCACATCGCCACTGGAGCGAGAGACTGAGGGAGACACCAAAGAGGAGAGGAAATGAGTGTAGGCAAGGAGGAGGTAGGGGAATAAAATGAGTAACAGCTCTTGACCAAACACTCCTCTTTTAGGAGGATTGAGTCTGGGAAATATTCGTCCCCTCAGGCATCCAGTGGCAGAGTTCGCAGGGACTCATCGAGGTCCGGGGCTCTTTTAACAGCCGAGAACATGCTGAACTCCCCCGGAGACCTCACCACATTTTCCACCAGAAATGAAAAACTAAGACATAATATCAATACTGTACGGATAGCCGCACACTTCAAAAGTGAAAAGCAGTCTTGCCTTGAAGCGCAGCAGCTGCATTTAAGTGCCGGCTCCTGCTATTTCCTCACGTTTGCCGAGTCCCTGCAATATCTGAGCAACCGATGAAACAGTTAAGAAGAGTGCTAGATGCACTCTCGTTCGGAAAAAAAAATATCACCTCTCCACAAACGCATGCTTTGTGGCAATCTGCTCCGACTCGCTTTTGTCTATCAATTTTCTTTGCCCATTTACTCCTTCCCAGAGTCGCAGGAGTCTATCCCAGCATGCATTGGGCAAAAGACAGGAAGACAATGTGTGGAGGTTGCAAGTCTCTCACATACACACTAACACATTTACACTCACTTTCGCTCATGCGGTCAATGTGTCATCTCAGATTCACCAAATAACACATTTCGGGAGGTGAGAGGAAACTGAGGCAAGCGAGAAAAACACAAGCGGAGCAGATGAACTCCACGCAGACAGGACAAGAACCCAAACTTAAATTCATTGTGTGGCCTCTGGGGGGCAGTGGAACCGACTGTAACACAACCGGACATAGCATACTGTATATTACCTTCTAAAGTCGCCATGGTGAATGTCATGGCAGTGAGCGGGCAACATTAGCAATTAATTTATTGTCATGTTTTTGGCTACCTGATAATTGATTCCAATAATCTCACTCCTTTTAGCTCTTTTCTGGACTCCTCCTGTTTGTTGTTTTCGGCTGGGGGGATGACCATGAAATATGAACCAAAACAGTAAAAGTTGTGCCCTGTAAAACCAAAACAATTTGCTGAAAGATATTAAAATGCTGCGCAGAGGTCAAGGGAACTGCTGATAATTCTTTGTGGGGTCCGTCACTACAGGGGACATCTTTCACAATACATGTAGTTATACTTTACACAGGTAATATGTAACTGTCAATTGGCGCAGTTGGGTCTTGTCTCGCATAGCTGGAGAATGGTGTGACTGCACCCATTATCCCTGTGGTAGAGGGAGAAAAACAAACCAATCACAATCGTCTTGGGATGTAGCAAGAGTGCCCTTGCAAAATAGTGTTGGGATTAATTTTTTGTGTATTTGGGGATGCAAACCCTGGAATCAAAATGGCTAAATCCCTGTAAAAAAAGGTAACCCCAGACGGCAGGAAGAGCGCCAGGCTTTGACTGCAACTTTTGTAGTGGCCAAACGGTGTTTTTACAATATCATGTGATGCACTAGAGCCCAAAATGGCTTTTTCCCATTCGCAGTGAAATACAATGTGAAAGAAGCACCTATAAAAACTGGAAACATTTTTATAACGACCCATGTAAAATGACTCATTTCATTATCAAAATTTGAGCTAATTGGTCCAAAAACATTAAGAAAGTGTAGAAGAGCCACAGAATAAAATAATTGTATGCCCATTCAAGTTAGCTAGGCACTAAATCGGAAGTTAGCAGGCATGGAGGTCTCTAGTGCCTCATAACTTGTTAAGTTTTAGCCGTTGGCGACCAGGTTAGGGTCAGGGTAACTTCGCATTTTCGGTGCGTAGGTTGCCAGCTCTGAGGCTGTCGTTGTTTTCTGTGTGGTATAGTTGCTACAGGGGAAAAACAGCAACATTTAGACAGCAGAAGGAAGGAGAATGCTAAATAAAATAGTGGACATGTTTACACCAACAGGCATCATCCTGGATTCTGACTTTATTGGTGTCAGTGTTAAATTGAGCTGCCAAGCTGCCCAGCGCTTGATTTTTGAGACGTTAATACAAAATCAATCCTGATAAAAATGGCTCACAATGACTCCATCCACATTAAATGGATCATATGCTTTACACAAGTGAAGGTGACAGTGTCGTTTCGTTCTCACTGAGGACACGAAGTTTGGTTTACCTCACTGAACCGTCTCCAGTGATGTAAGTCACCTATGCATCCTTGAAAGTATATACAGAGTGTGTTAGGAAGCACTGGGGCGTTCATTTACACATCTGCCATGACCTTTACCTTCTACCTTAATGAGATTTCCATCGATTCACTTTTGCTGGAGAAAATAAATCAATTGGAAACTCCATCAAAAATTGACACAACACCCATGAATGCCTCACTGGTTATGTCTCCAACAAGTCAATTGCAGGTATAATGAAACATCTTATAAAACAGGCCGGTTATTATGCCTGCATGCGCATGTGTGAGCTTTCGGATTGTGTCTCCTGTGTTCTGCCAGGAGGGCTTTTGTGTTAGAGAGCAGGCAGGGAGGCTGAACTCTTCACCTGCTGTGGACCAATTAGCCTCATCTTCACATGGATCATTGTGGTTTGGGTAGGTTATGGGAGCGGGATGAGGCGGATCAATGCGAGTTCAAGTTCAAGTCAATTTTGTTTATTTACGTAAATGCTCATCACAGGAAAGTTGGCTGGAGAGAGAAGCAAAGAAGCAAAAGAGTTGGGAGTGAATGCAAAGAGAGAGAAACAAAGATTAAAACACGAGGTGTGCTCTAATGAATCAGGTCTTGTCAGGGATGCAGAAAAAGTCAGAGGAAATGGAGGTTTAGCATCAGGAGGCTATCTAATGCACCTTTATTAATTAAAGCATGTGTCAGCATATTCACAGATGACAGCGGCCATAAAACAAAACGCTCTTCATCAATTACTCCACCTCCCAGCAGAGCAGTTGTATGCTTTTCCTCTCCTTCCACTTTATATTTCACAAAGTCAACCAGCAGTACTGTATGCAGTGATGTGCTTGTGGGTGTTTGTGCACATGCATCCACAAGGAAGTCCAACGCTGTGTGTGTGTGTGTGTGTATGTACGTGTGAGCGCCTGATTAGACAAACAAAGGAATATTTTGGAAGGCAAACGAGTGGGAGCTCGGCAATTAGGTGTTTCAATTCCACTGATTGGGGATGACAGGGGCAACACACTTCGTCAGGCCTCACACAGTAAGACACACACACACAAGCGTGCGCACACACACACTCGCACACAGCACAGAACACTTTGCTTCATTTACTGCAATCCCAAATTGGATCTGATAAGCAATTAATGGTGTAATTGGCCGTTGGAGAGGTTGTCTTCTCCCTGGAGTCTCGGTGGTTCCACTGGGCGGTGGAGTGGAGAGGGGAGGATGTGTTACTGATACTGCTGGGTCAATAGAAAAAGAAAAAAAAATACCCTGCAACTTGTTAGCAAGCAGAGAAGGAGAGCGACACAAGTCCAGCACTGAGCGACTGAGCCGACAAAGGGCTTCAATTTCGAATCAGAACAAATCCCCTTTTCTGGTCATGTGGTACAACCCGTGAGCAATCGCTCTAGAAACAGGAAAAGACCCAGATGCCACCATGTAATGGAACTCTACTTAAGAGCTACTGAAAAACAGGAAACAACACTGATCATATATTATCAATGTACTGTTTCTGTGGAAAAAAAACAAACATCTAAAAACATCATTCTTGGGTTTCTGGGGAAATTAAAATAAAAATCCAATCAGATTTTGAAAAGGAAAGGAATCTTCTTCCCCTCCTTCTGTCTTTGTTTTACATAGGGGACAGTAACCACCCTCTGATTCATATCCGCTTCTGCATGTAACGCTATTGATACTGGTAGGAGGTACAGAAAAATCCATTTCCTGCACATTAGAATTCCTGCAGCTTGCATCACTAGACGTGCAGCCTCAGCAGCAGTTTGGGGATGTGGTTTCATTACGCACATAAAGAGAAACGGGATTATAAGCTCTCAAACCATGAACACACACTAACTGCAGGAGTGTATAAGAATGGTGCATCCCACCGTGTTACCATTAGGACCGATGGAGACCCCATAGACACACACAGGTTACACTCTTGCCGTTACACACGCACACACACACACACACACACACACACACACACACACACACACACGTTAACTCTCATAAAATAATAAGAGTCACCTGCTTGATCAATGGTAAATATAGACATACTGTGCACCTACGTATACTAAACAAAACTATGTGTTACCGAGAATGGCACTCAGTGGAGCTCATATTTCTACCAAGGCTGCACGCTGGTACATTGGTTTTGATTGACAGCTGCTATGGTAACAGACGGCTGACCACACAGCTAATGACAAGCTTACCACACGTAGGGTGATGAAGGTACAACACCCACAAGCAGCATTCATTGTGCAGACAATCTGCTCCCGCAAATTGACTTTTCTGTTTCTGTTCTATGAATTTCCGGCTGATAAAACTCAGGATGGACAGACACAGCCAAAGCAAGGTTGTCCTCTATTTCCTGGACAAACATTGTTAGACAGTGCGACAAATCAGACAGAAAAGTTTTTTTTTCATCAAGATCCATGCATTATTCCCTGAGAAATTAAAGAAAACTTTGAAAACTTCCCTGTCTCTCCATGTAAAAGCTACTGTCACTGTTCTCAGCATTTTTAGCTAACTTCCTGTCCCCTTTTATGGTAGCAGTCCCCTCCTTCTTCTCTGCGCTACCACTAGAATGCCAAGTGGTAATCGCCAGATAGGCTCCTGCTCTCTGCGCGTCCACCAGCAGGCAGGGCCGCCTCTTTTTGAGGTTCTCTGTCCTGATTGGATAAAGTGGGGCAGGGATACCAGAAAATGTGTTTTCCTTTTAACTTAATGAGTGTGGGGAGGAGAGACATGGGAGACCGAAAACATAAAATAAAATAAAAACACGAACAAAAATATAAAATACAGCATCTTAGAGCAGCTTCAAATACAGTGTTCAGTCATTCTTGTGTATCCTGCTGACAAACCAACCAACAAACAGATACGGGCGAAAGACACAACGTTTAAATTGTAAGGCTAGTATTATTCAAGAAGAGGCTCAGTAATTTCTTGATACAGCTTGGCTCTGTAGTTTTAGCCACCGTTACTCAAACAGGGGCTACAAGTGCATTTTGTGGGGACTATTTTCGCCTGGAATACATAAATACTGTTTTGGCTCCGCCAGAGAAATATAATGAGGGAACATAACGCGCAGTGCAACTGAGAGGTGTTTGTAATGGTTTTTGGACAACAAGGCAGCTCTGTGCTGCAGAGGAATACGCTTTAACTTGCTCACTGGACATTCATTGTTTGTTTTGCTCATTTCATGGGATTTGTTGACAGTCCGATAAATATAAAATATCACCCGCCTCATGCTTTCAGACTGAAAATGGTTCAGCAGAAGGAAAACAAACAAACAAACAAACAAAAAAAACAGCACTCATGGTGTATTTGGAATGTGTTTCTCTCTGTAACAACATTATGAATGAAAATCCAATCGTTTCCCTCATCTCTTCTCTGCAAAGCTGTCAGTCACAGAAGTCTTTGAGAAATACGGCAATAATCCTATCAGCACCCCTCTGCATCCTGTGTCATGGCCGAAACATAAGAGGAGGTGATTGATGAAGGGCGAGCCCCAACATGCCCAGCAGTGCGGGGCCATACATTCACCCTGAGGCATTCTTAATGGAATCGACCTTGTAATAACCCCGCCCCCCCTCCCTCCTATTTTTTTTCTTGTATTACTTCTGTCGCCACCTCCTCCTCTTATCCCCCACGAAAAAAAAACAAACTGTCCTTTCAAAATAGGAAGAAAAAAAAAACGCAAACAAATTGCCGAACCACAGATGTTGCCCCCCGCTGCAGCCGTGCTGTGTTTCCATGAGTCAGCAGGATATAAATGCACAGTTCATTATTAATCCATCCAGAGTCCCAGGCGCTGCTCAAACTGGGAGGAATGTTTCTTCTCAGCCGTAGTGGAGCCATCGTTTTTCTCACACTCTCCTTTTCTCTCTCTCAATGTAATTAGGTGCTTGGTCTCTTATCAAATGTCTCTCACACACACATAGGTGGATGTGTACGCTCACGTAATGTGATATACTGTGTGGAAGCTTACCCACACACGTGTGGAGATGCACATGTGGGTGGAAATGCAATCACATATATAGTAAATTGGTTGTTATTGGTTTTACTTCTGTATGTGTGTGTGTGTGTGTGTGTGTGTGTGTGTGTGTATGTGTGATGTGATGTCTCGGATGTCAGGGTGTGTTGACTTACACCAGCGTGTGTCTCATTGCCCTGTTACCGTCGTCACTGGATATTCATTTGTCCAACAAAACCAGCAGCACATCAAATTGATCAGAGAGCTACACATCCTGCTCAATCCAATAACCAGATACTTGGAACGCGCCCGTTACTAAACCGGATCCCAGCGGTGTTCCCTGACTGTAAGGGGCGTAACAGCGAGAACGGGGCGCACTGTGTTGGGCCTATGTACGCTCCCCTCGCTGCCTGTTTCACATTTTCTGAAGGTGCTGTCCACAGAAGCAGCGACATGATGCATACTTGATGTGCAGAACAAATTCCCTTTAGCCCGCGGCATGTCAACCGTATCTCTCTGGAGGAGAGAGGAGAGGGAACGCCACAGTCTGGACTGTAAAACAGAGAGAAGAAACGCAGGAGCAGGAAAACAAAAGAGACGGAGAGCGGAGGGAGAGAGAGACTTGCAGGGTAAAGGCAGCGCTCTGCTCTCCAGCAGAGACATTTGACCATTTTACTTTGATGTCCTCTATACAGGTTTTTCTCTCTATAGAATTCCCTGCTGCATGTTTTCTGTAAGCTGAACCACCCACAGGTGTGCTGCCTGCATGTGCACCGCACACAATAGGACACCTTCAAAGCTCAGCTGAATTTGCCTTTTCACATTTACAAAAATGTAACAAAATATATCTCCCCAGGAGAGCGTCTGTGAGCTTGTATTACACTATGAGCAACAGCAGAAGGGATGCTGGGTTAAAAAGTGGTGGAATACATTTTGAATTGTGTTCTTAAAGGATGAATATTCAGCTGTCTTGTGTCTTAGAAAATCCTTTGTATGATCGTCTGGGGAATAAACAGAGCTGGAAATGGGCCAGGATGCTCCCGAGCAGCATTCCATGAGTAAAATCTCAGAGAGAACATAATTTTGTTTGGAGATTTTCTTGCCCTGAAAATGACCCGTTACACAGCCCCCAGCTCTACCAATCTAACTTTCAGGTTTGGATATTAGTTTCAGTGGCTGGGTTTAGCTAGATGAGAGGCTTAACCCATGGCAACAAGTGCACTTGCACAGAGTTCTGATACCTTTAATACTGTTAGCAGAAAAGCTGGGTGACCTCGGGCCTTGATAGTTTTCTCCTAGCTCGCTTTATCCATCTTCAAGTTTCTACAGTCTGGCACAGAGCTAAAACTGGTCATATATTTCTTATATATCTTTATTATGTGTGCTCTGAACAAAGCAGCATTTTTGAACACATATTACATTCAACCATCGCATTCACTATTAAGAAATACAGCTTATTTTTCCCTGTAAACTGTTAAGATAACCTGCAAATCGTTTCTTTGGCAATAGATCAGATTGCTGCTTTAATTTATCAATGAGGATTAAATGACTGAATCATCACTGAGTAATATGAAAAAGTAATGTAGAATAATGACACCACAGATGTTAAGATTGGTTCCGTATGAATCCTGCTTTCACTACAGACATTTTTGTCCACCCGAGAAAATGTCAGTTTCTTTGGAATTGGAGAGTGATCCGGTTGGCTTTGCAACATTTAACATGTAAAAAATGCCTCTTGAAAACCCTTCAAAAGTTTGGAGTTATGTTTGAATTCCAGGAAAAAGTAGCATAAAAAGGAAAGTGGTTCACCATACCTGTTATACTATTATACAATATATAACAATAGCAGTATTTCATATTTGACTTCAGGCAGTTGACCTGAGTAGATCAGATTGTTGATCTATCAATCTACTAATAATAAGGGAGCCATTTACTAATTGATTCCATTTTAAGAACAATAAACAAACACGACTGTGACAGGTACAATCCACGAGCTTAAGTGGGATCTTTCTTCTCACTTGTGAAATGCCCTGTACACTATAGCCAGACCTGAAACAGCCTATCAATGTCTTTATTTGTACCACTGAAACCATGGACACAGGAACTAGGGGTGCTAAAATGGATTCTAAAAATGGTCAATTGATTGTACACATGATGTTAAAACTTTCTTGGATCATGAAGCCTAATGTTACTTCATAATTCTCTGGTTAATCAGCCAAGTGTATGAACTACACTGCAGACTCGCGTCATTTAACTGTGACAGACAGGCAGGTCCTCGTTGTATTTGCTCCTATCCTCCATGAAACGTCTGTATCAGACATGTTTTTTTTACACAGGGAAAGAGGTGCTGCATTTCCAAGAAGGACCCAAAAAATGTGTCACCAAAGTGTTAAACAAAGTTTATAAAGTATCTTCTCACTCACGACAAAATTGGGTGATTTTATAAGTTCTCTCCCTCCTCATCTCATTGCGTTGTCGACTGCAGTTTGTGTGACTGCTTCGACCTTTAATATGTTGGTTTTCAAGTTTTAATCATCAGAAATAAGAGGTTGTCTCCATTAAAGGCCTGTTAAGTAGACTGTCGACATCTATGAGATCGATCATCATCATTCGATTGCCCATCCCAATTATAAGTGCCGTATTGTCATGGAACGATACCGCAACCAAAGTCAATTTGCTCGCTATCATTTCTGATTATATAGATAGCATTCGGGGAAAACTGACTGGTAGGCTTCGATGAAGGTTTGCCAGATTCAAAGCTGTCATGAATATACAGCGAGCCCTTAATCCCTCTGAGCAACCAGGTCCCTTCCTTCCTTAGCTCTCTGATAATAGTTACATTTGATGCAGGAATGCTGATGAGGTATCCCACTGAGGGAGATCTGAGGATGAGCCCGCCACAGACGCCACCTGCTTACATGCCACTGATGCCCAGCCTCCCGTCTTTTATCCTACCTTTTCCCTTCTCTCTCTGTTCTTCCCCCTTTTAAGTCCTATCGAAGATTTGCAGAAGCCTCGCACTTTTCCTGCATTCCTCTCGGTTTGCTCCAATCTTTTTTCAGTATCTCTGTCTGCCTGTCTCTGTCCCCGTCCATCTGCCGCCCCGTTTAATTCTCTCTGTGCATCCCCTTCTCTTTCCCTCTCTCTCTCTCACCATCCTCCTTTTTTCCTTTTTTCCGAGCCCCTCCCTCCTACCAGACATCTGAGCCAACAATCAATGCCATTTCATTCCGGTGAGGGAACAAATGGAATTCCAGCTGAGAGCGTGGCAGCGGGCGGCGAACAAAGGTTTTTTTCTGTGACTCCGACTCCCTCTGCCTGCCCCTCTCTCTGCAGCAGAGACCCCAGCCTGCACCAGGTCCCCGTCACCTTCGCACGCGTATACACACAGGCCTGTTGTTCACCGAGGCACACCGTGACTCTATTGACATTTACAGAATGTGAGGCTGTACATAACCGGAGAAAAATTGATGGCTTAGATAGAGAAGGTGCTCATTGTGTCTCCTATCATTACTTCCTCTCTACAGTTTGTTATGTTCTGTATTCCCGGCACTATTTCTCTCAGCGGCTGCCTTTTCAATGTAAGTGTATGTGGTAAAGAAATTCACGCTTTGTTCATTTCTCTCAGTTCCCGTAATGTCCATTCAACCATTATTACTAATAACTGTGATTCACTGAAAAACCTGTCAGCAGCATTACCACTAAATGCAATGCTCTTCCTGTGGCTGCTTTACATATTAAGTTTCACCATCTGTACTCTGATATGTGTTATGTGTTGGGTTTGCATTAGCAGTTACTTGATGGCGAGTTCAAGAGAGTGAACAGTAAACACTGAGGCTGTCATCATATAGAAAAAGTTCAAGATTACAGGAACGCAACATTTTTCTGTGAATTCCTCGTTTTTTTGTAATTAGAGCCAGCAATTGGCCGCCATTGGACCGCAGCAGTATCGCATACATGCCGCGGATGTTGGCCGTTTTAAAAAACGTGAAGACGATGCTTGGGGTGATTGGTGTGATTAATTATTATTACATTTCAAGTTCAGTTTAGTTCACACTGATGACATGAGGAAAATGAAACAAAGGTAACCGGTTCTAAACAGAATGCAATGAACTTCACTTGGTGATGGTCTTACTCTGACTGTTACTGATTGTTTGTGATCATCATCCACTCTATTATGCTAGTGTAACATTCAACTGCCTTGGCTGCGTGCACACACATGTTCACAGGAAAGACAGCTTATCTTTTTCATTTACAGGTAAGACAAAGGAAACTGAAGACAAACTGCCTTGAAGAGGCATAATTGTGTTAATGTGTTGATACTGTTATCTTGGGGTGAAACCTTGGTCAGGACTGGAACCGGATGCTTCAGTGTTGCTTCATGCGTTGTTTGAAATTTGTTGCAGACTTGGTTGACTATGACTTGTTTTTTTCCATTTGCATAAACATTTCATATTTCTTTCTTTTTGCAATCTCTGCTCATTCAATCATAATACTCTTTCAAATATTCATATGAACTGGCACAGCTCAGTGCGTGATCACAGTCAAGTTCATTTTTTTGGAAAGGATACTTTCAGTTCACCCCTCTACAAAAACACAAGCGTGTTCAATAAACGTGCTCTTTTCGGACATTCGTACGCATCGCTGAGAGACACACAGGAAGATCATTCCTGACAAGTTTGCAAACTCCATGAAGATGTTGGATGTGAAATGATGAAAAGCTCTTGAATGAGCTTTTAGATGGAACCAACTGACAAACTACCATTTCCAAGGTCAAGAATGAACTTTGAACTGTGTTGTTTCAATGTACAGACACAGCATGGAGCACGTACCTGTGTAGAATAAAAGCAGCGTGTAATTTTCCAAATTATAACTTTTACCGACATCCCGGTAGCCTTTAGCTTTAAATGACGATTCTGAAATAACAACTACCACGGCTTTTTAGGGCAGCTGTGACCAACATAACCTAAATTGAATCCCTGTAGTCCCTCAAACTACATTTATAGATACATTAACATTCTAACAATATGTCAATAGTGTAATTTCTGCTGTGCAGGGATTTGATATCGACTGCTCCTCGCTGCTTATGTCCACCTCTGGCTGCTGCCGTCAGTGTTGTTTCTGCAAGTCGGTGCTATGGATTGGCCTGTTTCTCTGCCTGACAATGGAGGATCAGAATGGATAAAATAACATATTAATAGCTTCCTCCCTGACTCACAGCACAAAAGATGTGTTTCATTAAAACCCGACTGAGATGTGCCAACCAGAAATAGCACTAAATCGAAGCAGGAGAGGAGAGCACATGCCTGGCGGAAAAAGCATTGTTACAGCACTCAGCGTTCTAACAAGAAACGGAGAAAATGGAGTCAATCTTCTGCAACGGGCTCAGATTCACTGTCAAATAATACATTCTTCTTTTCAAACTTACAAAGCAGGCTCATTATTCGGTTGACATAAAACATACAACTTCACAGCAAGGCTTCATCCCTAAATGACATCAATACAGATACCGTATGTTTCGCAAAAACAACAACAATAGGGTTGTTTTCTGATTTAGCGTCGCTGTAAGAAGGATGTCGGTCCCCATCAAAATCATTGGCTCAGCTGAGGAAAATTCTGTTGTCACAAGGAAAATTCAGTAGATGAGATGAAAGCCCTGGTCTCCAATGTCAAACTCATGACACTTTGTAGCTCCAACCATCTGCCCTGACTTCCCCATGAGGGTTTGTGCCAGTATAACAGCATGGTGCTGCCTCTGTCTCTGCTTCTAAAGCCTGATTTATGCTTCTGCGTCGCTGCGACGGCGTACCTACGCCGTCGACGCAGACCCCTACGCGGACCCTACGCCGTAGCCTGACGCGCGCCTCCAAAAAATCCTGACTACGCGTCACGTCGACGCGTCGAGACGCGAACGGCAAGGACTGTGATTGGTCCACTCAGCAGTTTTTCCGGTCAACAGTATAACAACACCGCCAATTTGAAAGTTTTTGTGGTACGAGCGGCAACCACTTGAAAACCTGTCGTGTGCTCAAGTTCTGTCCATTCAAACTTAATCTGTCAAACAGCAGCTTGGATAAGCGACACGCAAACGTCAACACGCAACAATCAGAGACACACAAACAGACACACAAAGCTGCGGACTGGTTCGCACGGCCTGTTAAAGACGGCGTGAATGTCATTTAATTCAACTAACAGCGAAGTAAAGTGAGAAACTTCTCGGTCAGACTGACAGACAGCTGTTAGCTCCGTTAGCACCGCCGCCTGTCTGACTACGAGTTGTTAGCCTGTTAGCATAACAAACCTGAATCACTGACGTTGATGACGTCCCCCGACACCAACGCGTTCCCTCGACGCAGAACTTCGAATGCTCAATGACGGCGTAGGGTCGACGACGTAGCTACGCCGTCGCCGCGACGCAGAAGCATAAACCAGGCTTAAAAGACCATGGTAATCATTTACACGGCTGCAAGAGGTTGCTTCTTAGGACTTGTTTTTTTAGCATTTGAACCAACAAATGATTGTAAGAATGCACGCTGTATATAATTCATCTCAAATTTAGCGTACCCAATATTTGGGTACATTTAGAGTTTTAACTGTTAATTGGTATTGGACAAAATCAAGCCTAGAAACAGATGATGATCCACACATCCACCCATTATCATTATTATTGTCACCTTGTATCCTGTTTGGGATGCCGGGTTGAGAGGTGGTGTACATCCTACACAGGTCGCCAGTCGGAGTCCATAATACAATAGGACTGAATGAGGCACCATCTCTGAAAGCATGTCCAGTCCTAAATGTGCTGGCCTTTGTGTGAATGGAGTCCAAAATGGAGGAAGATATCGTAGCTTATTAGCAGTGTTGCACTATCCAATTTACTGAACCCTATATATTTAATTTTGTGGAGAAAGATGTACTCTCATTGATACTCCTTAGCAGGTCAGTTTTATCAGTTCTTTTTCATGACAAAATGACCTCTTTTTTTAAAAAAAAGACTAAATCCAGAACAAAATTAAATGCTTGAAATTAAAATATATTGTTTCTACAAACAGCAAAATTCCATATTTACTCAATAATATCTCAGTGCAAACAGACCTAAAATGTAAAAAGCACAATAAGTTGATCATCAATAACACCAAAACGTTAAAAAGTAAAGATAGAAGAAATGTTACCATCCGAGCCTGCAAAGATTACCGTGTTTCACATTTTAGCCTCAGGACCTGTTTCATACTGGGTTTCAGTGCTCCTCCCTATACCCACATCCTCAAATGTGTGCATGAGACTGAACAATCAACTATTGTTGCTTTAACCTCAGATCCACCGCACTCTGTGAGACCCACGCGCTGTCCCCAGCCCCCTTCGCCTCACCCCAACTTCCACTACTGCCCCTCACTATCTGCCAGCTGCTTGGGGCTCCCTCAGGCATAGTCCTGCCTGGATGTCTGGCCAGCTGTGGCCGTCCCCCTAAGCAAAAAAAGGAAATGGTGACGGCGAGGACGGCGGAGAATGCCGGGGGAGAAACGGAGTGTGAGAGAGAGAGAGTGACTGACCGGCTGTGAGAAGCGATTTTCCCCCTCTTGTAGCACTGCACAATCTACTGAGAGTAAAGCCATAAAATAAGAGGAAAGAAGTGAGAGGTCGACCACATACACACACTCAAGTAAAAACCCACAAAGTGCCATGTGATACGACAAGTGAACAATTCCAAGATGCCCGATATGACTGAATAGGCACAGTGAGCACAACGGCCCTCTGTGGAATTATTAATGAATGCACTGACATTTCTTTTAATCACCATGCCCTGTTAGATGCTGTCCAGCACTGTGGGAGGTGTGAGTGAGCGAGAGAAGAAAAAAAAAAGAAAAAAAAGAGCTGTAACAGATAATGAAAAACATAATGCATCAGCATACGGTGGATTGTGCAAAGGATGGCAAAAATAAGTCGGGCGATCCCCCAGGGAAAATCCAGGCCCAGGCAAGAGCGGCCCAGGAGGTCCAGCTAACATTAACACGCATTATACGCTAGGCCAGACTTACAGCAGGACACACATCACACGCTGTTAGCATCTCTGCTCCTTTTTACACTGCTGATTGAATTTACAATCAGTCGGACCGTGAGGTTCAGGATGAGCTCGTTGCCAAGGTAAAGCAGGTATGCTCATCAGTTATGTGGGGAAAACCCATTTATTCACATAAGTTTCCAATAACCCCAAGTGTGCCTCATTCTACTGTATGTATATGCAACTGCTGGATACGAATACATTTAACAGCCCACATGAAAGACATGTAAATCACCACAGGCAGTGTTTCTGCAGTTTGGGCACATTTTCATTTTCTTACTTGCTCCTTGATGTGACAGCAGCTTCCTGGAGGTCTCATTAATTAAAGCTTTTAATGGCATATGCTTCAAATATTTGCATAACATATTACAATGGCCGTGGATTAATCTGCTCCTTGATTTAAATTAGTCGCATTCCGAGATTCAATTAAATCACCATCACTCCGCAAGTTGCATTAAGTGCAATCAACAAGAGGAATGGAAAATTACATTTCCTTTAACGGAATTTGCATATTACATTGGCACGGCTAATGTGTTCAGCTCCTTGGCAAAGAATGTGCTCACTTGGTTCCAACTGCTAAAGACAGCTGAGAAAACTGCTCCTCACACTCCTTTGTGTGTCTCGTCGTTGTGTTTGCCTTGAGAATACATTACAAACACATACATTCTGTCGAGATTTCTTGGAGGGCAGAATAAAGAGTGGTTCTGTTTGTAAGTGACAACATGTCCAGTAGTTATGACATACAAAACTTCCCCAGGTGATCACTCACATTAAGACAATTATTTTTGGGGGGAATTCCAAGTTTTCTGAAAATGTAGGTATAGTCAAAGTCCAAATGATCTGTGTAAGAATTCTGATGGTTTGTTCCAGCACCTAATAAGTGTGAGCCAATAGTATAACTCTGTTGGTGTCATGTTATGTCTGAGTTTCATCAGCATCAACAGTCTTGGTAGTTGCCTGTGGAAAAAAGACTGTTCTGTCCATTACATTGTCTAGTTAGCGTTATCCACATTAATGTTACCTAGCGTTAGCAATGTTAACATTAGCTAGCTAGCGTAAGCAATGTTAACGTTTGCGTGCTGGCATTAGCAACATTAATGTTTGCCGGCTAACGTTAGCAACCTTTTGCCAGTCGAGGGGGCAGCGATGCTGTGACGTGAATGCAACAGAAGGTGGCAGATGGAATGTCGTGTTAAGGTGCTGCATGTTATCGATAACACCTTTACAAATGCACTTATTTGCATTTCCACAGCAGAAATCTGAAACTTTGGCTACAGCCGAGTTCAAAACTCTTGGTTATTTTTGTTGACATATTTAGATTTATGAGAAGGGTTTCTGCATAAGGAATTTTGGATATGTCTTCTGAGCAATTCATAAATCAGACAATTTATTATTGTCAGAAAATATTGTCAACAGCCAAAAGTCTTCTGTTTTCATGTTTGAAGGAATACAAATGTTATATATATCTGTAAAAATCTTCAGAATCTAGAGATCTTTGTCCTCACAAAGTCCATCCAGTGCTAATCAGTTCAGTTTTCCATATAAACAATGAAAAGACTGAATTCAATGTAGTAAATTGCATTTTTCATTTGACAAGTGGCTAGCTGGGGTCACTTGTCTCGCCAATCATCACATCTACATTCGAGCTGAAATCACCTGCTATCATAGATGAGCCATCCCCCATTCAAAAATGTTGAATAGCATAAAAAAATGTTGAGCTAATCATGATGAAACTTCCCAGGTTGACTTCAAACATCAAGACAATTATTTTCTATTTTACAAGTTTTATGCAAATGAAATCATCTCTTAAATATGCACTGATTTGCATGAGTGAACCGAACACCTGAACACCTCTAACACCTCAGAGATCGAACAGTGCATGGAAAGGTGGTGTTTCCTTTTATCTGAAGCGTTATTACCACAGCCACACACGAGCAAATGCGCTGGGAGGGTGCACAAATAAACACTCACAAAAACACATTTGTGACTCACATGTAAGTGATAGGGCAATGTGTCATGCCTTCCAACCTTCTGGCACGTCCTCCATAAGCTTTTTGGCTCACAGTATTGCTGACAGGAAAGCAAAAAGGTTGTCATGTCTCTGTCACAACCAATTAACATCCTAATTCGTGCCTCCCCAATCACCGCCGCCACACCTGTGCTTCCGATTTGCCACACAGTCTGTACAAAAAAACCCTCAACTTTCCCTCGGCCCTCCTCCCCTCTCACCTCACGCTGTCAGCTGGAGTCCACTCGGCACCGACATCACCATCCACAAAGCCTGCTACTCACGATACTTCATAGACAGCCGGGCTGACATTAAGGCAGATGGATTTTCTCTCAATCCGCTTAAGACATCAGACGCTGAGTGACTTTGTTCCATTTTTTAAAGAAGCATTTTAATACTGCTGCTTTCATGTCTGAGTGCCTCCCCACTGTTACAGATATTGAGTCGGTAGACTGCTGCATGACAGGCAGTCAGACACTGTCGAATGAGAGCGATGAAGTGCTGCTACACTCCTCCTACCTACTTCACTCTGATAGTCTTAATATTAAAATGATATCTGGTGACGGATCTCTATCCGGATGGGTAAACATGTAGGAGGTCATGAGCATATTATGGGAGCAGAGGAAGAAGTCAAATTTCGAGGATCAGTCTTTCAGCGGAGGCCTCTGTCACGTTTCAGATGTCTATCATTTGTAAGCAGCAGTACCAAAGATTAAACTTTAGTTTCCAAGTGGCGGAGGCCCAGAGAGCTCAACTCATCCAAAAAAAGAAGCAGGGAAAAGTGGAAAAAAAAAAAATGAATATAAATGTAACAAAACTTTGTCTTTCCTTCTTTCTTACTCCATTAATCATCTCAGAATCTCTCAGAATTCTCTTGGGCTCGATCTAAAAGGTTGGGAACCACAGATCGACCCACTGCCACATCCACGTACAGAACCCTGCTCACTGGTGGATGCTTTTTCAAAATTCAATATTTGAATGGGGTATGTATTCACACGAGGGAACCATTCTGTACGTTACCTTATGCTCGGAAGTTAATGGAAAAAGATTCTCCTGCAGGAGTTTGTGGCTGGGCTCAAATTCACAAAAGGTTCCTCTTCACCCCTCAAACCCTTATCTGTCCAGACAAAGAGACTTTCTCTTCTCTTCCAGAACCTGAATTTCCCTCCGCACTCATTCCAACACAGAGGCTAGCAGATCCAAACTTGTCACTTTCTGACTGTTTTCAAAGCGAGCTGGGGAGAGGAGGAGAGGAGATAGTGGGAGGCCAGGGATGAGGCAGTTTGTCTGATGCGAATGTGTTTTCTGTGTTATCGCTCTGAGTGGCTGAGTTCCTATGTCGGCCCGATAACGCGCCGCCTCTCTCCCGCTTTTCTCGCTGTCTGTCAGAATAGCGAAGTCATTTTGTGTCAGCACAGCTCAGCACCGGAGTGAACAAAAGTCAGACGCTGTCCATGCTGAGGGGTCAGAGGTTGCGACTCCTTCGCTCTCCGGTGATGTCTTCTCCACAGAGGCGGCGTGGAGACTTCTGTTGGCAACACCTCAAGGTCATGACCAATGTGGGAAGGCAGTGTGCCACAAGCATACTGTTTCTATGTGAAATGAAAAGAGTGTTCCTTTTGAATCTATCGTGTAGCTCATGCTGTAGCCTTATTGATAGAAATGAAACCCCCTTGAGGGAAGGAGCAGATAATGCTTCATACAAGGACAGCTCCATTACTTCAATACATGCAACACGGGCTTGGATCCCATAGAGAGTGATGTATGACCCTGGCCTGCAACATTCATCACACTGCCTGACAGCTGCAAATCACATGCATGGCTTACCTAAATCTGACCTTTACAGGTAATCATAATTCCTCCATATAATAAAGCAGACATGTGAAAAAGAATAGAAATAATACAAGAAATGGTCAACTGTGTCTTTAGCCCCGTAGCTCCTCCTCGCAGTGAAAGCACAAGGCGAAATACTGGGAATAATGCAGGGATTAGGCTCATAATCAATCAAATAGATTAGAACCGGTGACAACAGTGCAGGCAGCGGTACCACATAGGGTCCGCAGTCAGTCCGCAGGAAGTGTTGAGTGTTTTGGCTGTGATTGGCTGCAGAAGGGGGTCTGCAGGAGAGGAACAGCACTGCAGTCAGTCCCACATCGTAAATCATGCTCCCTGCTCCTTTAGATTGGTTTAAATCGAGCCTCTCTTTTGGGCCTTGACTGGGTCCCTGGGCTTATTAGAGCCTCACGCTGAGAGAATAACCAAGCTTGCTATTCATCAGGAAAGCCTTAAAAAAGAAACCCATTCATTTGGATCATCCATTTAGGTGCATCCTCTCACAACATAGAAAAGCATCTTAAAAAGCAGCGCAACTTGGCAGCACTGCACACTGCCGGGATACTGGAAAATCCCATCTTTATTCACAGGAAGACGCATGTTCTTGTGCGTCATCCAATCATTCATATTGCCACGCGGGAAGTCAAAGGTTTCATCTTGGTTGCACACTCAGTTCTGTATTTAAGACACAGCGACGCAGTGCAAGCACAGAGCTTTATTTCAGCCCCACATGGTTAAGAGACTTTGTTGGGTATTTTTGCTTCTACGCCTGAAACAAGCCTAATCAATGACGCACAAACACAAACTTAAAATTGTTGCAAACAATTAAGCCGATAACACTTTCTGTAGAGTGAGCGGCACACATACCCCCGCAGGAAAATGGTGGTGAGCAATTACACCTACAGATATTTGCCGTCAGGCGGGAGCAACAACAAAAGGACGAGAAGCTGAGAGGAAAACAACTGTGACTATTTTTCGTTGTCAATAGCGTGGACACTAAACCTCCACGAGCACAACAAAAGCTCAAAAGAAAAACACTGCATTCAAACCCGATCGATTTGAATAGCGGCTCTTTTATCGGATCAATACACTTGGTGCTTTGACCAAATCCAATGGCCACAAGAAGACACAGTCCCGGCGGGGGGGGGGTTTATGGAGCGGGGGGGATCTTCAACTCTAAGCATTTCTTGAAAATGTTATTGTGGAGGCACACTTTACCCTGGCCTGGCTGTTTAAAGAATACATCTACACACATCACAACAGCTCAAAGATTACTTTCTGAAATCACTGGGAATGCATCCATCCTGTCGCTCAGCTATTTCACATCTGATTATCCTACCAAACTGTGGCTTTCTTGTCATTAAGTATAATATCAGACTGCATGGTGGCAGGAGATTGTCCAATATGTTAAGCTATAGAGCTTGAAAGGGTTTGATGGTTACATGGAAAATTGTTGGCTTCTCATAAGAGCAGGAAAACCCATAGCCTTAATATCTGGCAGCCCATCATGTAGATGCAGCAACGAGGCGGCCTTGGAAGCTATGCACAAACACTGGTAGCTTTACATCGCCGACAGTGGCTTCTGTGGCTTCAGCCTGATTCTGCCCGGGCAGCACAGCCGAGAGGTCCACAACGCAGTGCTGTGCACAGGGTCTCAGTAACACTCGGACAGGAAGAGATAACAAAGGAGATGATGTTGGATAGAAGTAGCCTTAGGACTGGCTGCAAGGGTTGCAGCAAAGGGTGGCGCCGATAGTCTGTTCTGTCAATAACTTACTGATATTGTGATAATGATAGACGTCTGATAATATCGCATAAATAATCCAGCGGTTCTTAAATCGCTTCTGTTTCTTTCTGTTCTTGTTTTCTTATGGTAGTTGTGTTGTGCCTTGGAACTGATAACCTACAACGGAAAAGAAAAAGAAAAGGGGGCAGCGAACGTTAACTGTTAGCTGGTGTGAGGCCGCTACTTATTGATTTAGTACTTCTGTGAAAACTCATGTCGAAACAATGGACATTGATGGTTACATGGACGCTCTCTCCAGCTCTCTACACTCCTATAACGAATGGGAATCAGTTAACACAAAAAAATGTGAAATAAAACACAAAACACAAAGTTAAGATGAATTTGCCGGCTATACATGTGCAGTATATAGTGATAGTATCTTTACCATGAATTATTTTGCCCACAACAATCGTCCAGTGAAAATCTGATATAGCGACAGCCCTAGTTGCAGCTGTATACCTGTCATGATGTTGGGATTCAGTTTTATTGTTTCCTGTTTTTATTTTGTCAGGTTCATCCTCCACGTGTCATGCCGTGTTACTTCCTGTCTTTGTCTTGTTTTCCCTCGCATATCATTGTCCTGGATTAGCCTCCTGTGTATTGAGTCCTTGTGTTTTCCCTCTTTTTGTTGTCTGTGCTTTCTTCCTTGTGTTTCATCTGCATTCCTGCCTGTGTTCTCCACACTTAATTAGTTTTTTAGCTTATCATTGAAGCTAAATTTTTGCTCCACCATTTGTCAACCTTGAATCTGCATTTAGGCCCTTTTTTGATGTAACAGTGCTAAGGTAGTAACCGTGTTAAGGTATACCATGGTATAAAAATGTATGGTTTGTTTATCTACATTATTGAATTGTACCAAACCTTAAAAGAAGCTTCTATTTTCATTCCATTAAGGGTCAAAATCTCATATAGTTGCAACCCTAGTGTTTGCATGTGCTGACTCAGTTTTAACAACTTCCTTCCTCCTCAATAAAGTGTTGGATATATAGTAGTCCCAGCATCTATTGGCCTACTCAGATAAGAACTACAGATGATAGCTTGTCACAACATTAAACTCTCCAAATTAAATCCCCTGATGACTTGTGTTGACATGATTTTAACAGCTACACGCAAGCTCATTACCAAGCTAAATAAACATGTTTCTTAACGGGTGAGGGCCCATTGATGCAGCTCGTATTGATTTCCCTTGTCTATTTATTTCCCCCTCGTGCTGTGTCTCCTCTGCCCTAACTTGCTCCGGCTGATAAACACAGGCCGTCGATGCGGAGTGAGGTGGTGGGATTAGGCTAGGACATCCTTCAAAAGGTCTCTGTCTCGTTCACAGGGGAAGGGTCAACAGGAGCAGCCGGGCCGGCCGAGTTCGTCCTGAATCTGAGACGAGGTGACAGGTGACGAGTGGCAGGTGATAGATCCATGCAGGGAGGGGCGCCCGTGCCGCTGTGTTGTCAGAGATAATGAGTTCAAAGGTAGGTCAAAGGCCAAATAAGAGACAAGCATGTGTGCGCACGCAATGCTAATCATAGTCAAACACACGAACAGGTTATGGTACGCAGACTGGCTGCAGATCAGCGAGACATACAGTGAAGTACACATGGGCAAAAGAAACAAGTCTTTTTAAAGCTTGTGTGTGATCACTGGTAACATTTTACAGCAGCTGAATGCAACTTATAATTGTAATTCAATTGTTTTATTTTGGTAGATTCATCCTTGTGTGTCACATTTTTACTTTCATTTCCTGTCATTGTCTGTTTTCTGGCCTTTTTTGATTGCCCCCAGTTTCACCTGGCGAGTGTTCCCTCTCTTGTGTAATTAAGTCCTCATCTTTCCTTCTCTCTTTCTCACTTCATGTTGTCCCCGAGCTTCTGTTTGTACTTCTTTGGTTTTTGTATGGCTCTTTGGTTCTTTTTGGTTTAGCCACAGCCTGTTTTTGTCAGTGTTTCTCAGTGTGTCTTGTGATTGGTTTGTCTATTGATAGCTGCAGATGTGTAGTGGAAACTTAAAAAAAACTGCAGAATTATCCTGAGAAATGTCAATCAACATATGCGCAGGTTAATGGACCTATTAATAATTAAATAACTGAATTCAACCTTTTACTACAGCAGCTACAAATCGTTGCAGTTGATACATAATTGAATCAATATCTTTATCTCAACCTTAATATCTTTAAGCACAGACAGGAACCATCCAGTGGCTGAAACTCGGTGGCTTCTGGAATTCAAATCTAACACCCTTGGAAGCATTTTTGTGGTTCCTTATATCAATATTTGGGATCTGCCTGTGCAACTCTGGTTTTCTCCCTACAGAGACCCCCTCTCCTCAAACAGAATCATCATACACATGACAGTGTAAGATATTTCGGTTTATAAGTTAGTTTTATAACAGTTTTAGCAACAATGTGTAACATAAATTTAAAAGTCATGAAAAAACGTATATTATTCTCAAGCCATGTACAATAAGTACATTTGTCACAAGAGAGAAACCACGACATATCGCTGTCGATGGAGTAAAAGAAATATAAAAACAATTGTCAAGCCCTCATCTGAGGATCATAACTGCTATTTGTCAAAGATTCTTTAAGTGCAAAAGTGCTGAGATAGAAGTGCTTACCTTACGAACACGTACAAATACGTACACATCTGGCGAGCAACTTGTGAATGGAAACACAGCAACCAGTTATTTCAATATAATCCTGCAATCTGGTCCATTAAACATCTTCCTTGAAAAGGGATGAGAGGAGCTGATATAATTGGCCTTCTTTAAAGGCCATTCGACAGGGTGGCCGAATATAACTCTGCTGATACTGTAATTCTGATCATAATGTGTAAATCATTGTGCTCCGGGGTAGCTCTTGCGTCTGTAGTCACCAAAATCACCCACGTGCCCTCATTCTAATTAATTCACCAGTGATTGCACTTGGTTCCTGCTTT
>CAEMYA010001588.1:3930513-3997197 GCA_903131615.1 Diplodus sargus | reverse complement strand
TTTTGGAACCGTGAATTAATCCCATTTACCAACCGACCCTGTGACTGTCACTGTGGTCTGTTGCTGAAAGAGGGGTAAGCAGAGCATTGTATTCCAAAGGAGCTTTGCAGACATCAATGCAGGGGTTTAATGCAGCATGCCAATCTGCTGGTGTTTTTCAATTAAAGTGCATGGACTCAGTATAGGCAGTGGGGCTGCCTGGTTGACAGGCCAGTAATTATAGGTGCTCCATTTGAGCTATCACTCTCAGGTAATGGCAGAGCTGTCACACTCACAGCTCTGATGATGCATGCATTCATCACCGCCGGACTGTCTGGGCAATCCAGCTGCACTGCATAAACACAACTTTGCAAGCATCACAAGGCAGCTTAACGTGCAGAGAGGAAAAACCAGCGAGATACTATTAATGTGACGCATCCATTTGTGTGTGCTGATTATCATCACACATCTGGAGACTATGGTTTTCAGTTAATGTCAGATGTATGTTTCTCTGTGATCCTTTAAACCCATTCTTGACAAATGTGTTGGAATTTATCTAAAACGCTCAACTACGAAGGCGGTTTGAGAAACGATGGTAACCAAATGTGCCCACATCTAATAATGTGCAGTGAAATAACAGGTGAATAACATGAACGAATAATGATGACCATCCATAGGGTGCTGGACATTGAAAACTGGGTAATTTAAAATCACATCCAACGTTCTACCTCTTATCACAAATTCAGTAAGGTTATAATTTTACAGCACAAAAGCCTTAACTTAGCCAGGAGTGAGAATGAATTTCTGTCAGAGCAAGTAACTGGAACCTGCAACCTCATGTGAAAATTCGTATCTACATGTGAAAAAAAACTGCGATATAATAACATATGTAATTGACATAGAAATGGAAATTTCACATCTGGACATTTAAATTCACAGTCACCTGTGAAAAAGTCCCGCTCACATGTGACTTTATCTTATTTTCACATCTAAAAATCAGTCAGTCAGATGTGGGCCACTGCAGTGCAATGGCTCCGGCTAAGAGATGTGAATTGCACAAACATTATGAACATGAGGTCTGATAGAAAAAGGGGGAAAAGGTCCTAACAATATTTAGTCAGCAAAGTGGACTGCAGCCGAGTGTGATGAATTCTGCCTAAGATGGATGTCTCCTGAGTGCGGACATTCCCCTCCTCTGCTTTGCTTTCCTTGAGTTGCACAGCCAATTTTCTCCTACCACAATAAACTTTCTAACCCTAAAAATCCAGAGTGGAGGAGGGAGAAGGGGTGGCAGCGTGGGGGGTTGAAAAATGAAAAATCTGCGAGAGTCGGAGATGCTTGTCCCAGCTGAATCAGAGGCACTTTAAAGCCTCAAACAGAAGAGGTGATTCTCCCAGCCGGGCAATTTGAGAACAATCAGTGCGAATTGTCGAGGTGCTCCTTCTCGCAAGACAGAGCCAATGGTGCCATTGTTCATGTCAGCAGCACTAAACATGGTACTGCAGAGCTCTCCTAGGAGGGAGGGGAGGAACTGAATGCATGGGTAAAGGTGTGGATTAAGGGTGACTGAGAACAGGTGGAGAAGGAACACGGATTGTGTAACCCAAAGAAATAAAAAGCATTTGTCTCAGTGTGAAGCTTCTCACATTTAAATTGACCACAGAGCTTTCGGTCGATTGCCTCAATGATCTGCTCTGTTGCCCGTGATCTCAGCTCCTCTCAACACTTACATTTCCACAGGCCGCTCCTACAGTAATCCATCACGATCAATCTAGTCACAAATAGCTATCTGACTTCACACCAAAACCAATAAGCTGTTTGACGCATTCAGCCACCGTGCTGTATGTATGACACACAGCCTTCTAGCACCGTGGTGGAAAGATGTATATTTTCTTCATCAAGAATTCTATAACACCAAGGTTTATTTGGAACCAAGTAGCTCATTTCCTACACAAAGTAGTCCCTGAACTCATCACATGATAGGCAAGAAAGGCCAGGGCCATGGGGAGCTGAAAGAGTGGAAGCTTTCACTATATCTCCCAATACCTCATTTAGTACTCTGACCAGGGCATTAGAAGCTGTCAGACTGAGTTTAACTTGGACAGGTATCCATCCACGCAGCGCGGGATAATTCATTTCATCCATGAGTGAATGGGCAACAGCAGAAAAAAACACTACAGGCAGAGAAGGAAGAGAGAGATTCTGAGCTGGGCAGAAGGAATATGTGTGTTTTTTCTGTCAGCAAATATGTGTGTAGGTGTACAGTGTTTCAGTCGGAGGAGAGCCTTGAGGTAAAGGTTGGAGGTTGTCATCTGGTCTTTGATTTTAATTCACCTGCGGACCGGAGAGCTAAATGACCATGTAGAGCCTCAGGCAGGCCTTGCAGAAATGATTGCATGTATGAGTACCATATGTATACGAAATCACAGTCTAACTCCTCGTAGCTCTGATCCCTCAGAATCCGCCTCCTTCCGAACACTCTCAAGGGAGCAAAGGCTTCACTAAGTAGGATTATATGAGAAGTCGTTCAACTACTTGAAGAAAAACAACTCTATTCACTGAATTTAAAAACCTGGCTCCTGTAAGGTCCTCAATTATAAATGTCATTCGACTACTGAGGTACTCAAGATGAAAGAAGGTATAAAAAGAGGCATCACTTGCTTTAAATGTTAGAATTTACACAGTAGCTAAAGCCTTATCTATACCTGTGATAAGAAATACTGTTGAAAGAATCAGGATAAAATACACAGAAGCAGATTGAGCTGAATACAGTATAAATTATATCCTTGTAAAGGTCTCGGTCATGGTAAGGTGATTTTAGGATTTACTTTAGGATACACCGATCAGCCACAAAATCACAACCACTCACAGGTGAAGTGAATAACACTGATCAGTTGGTTACGGTGCAGTGGTCTCCTGGGAAACCTTGCATCTTGGAATTCTTGTCACTTTGAGCTGCACCACCCATCCAACCGCCGTTACAGATCAAGTACACCCCCTCACGGCAACAGCCCACCTCCATGGCATTTTTCCATGAAGGTGTACTACTGTAATTCTGCAACAGTGTTTGGATGGGTGGTGCACGTCAAAGAGGCCTCGGCATGAATTCCAGGACCCATGTTTTCCGGCAGAACACTGAATTGTATCTAGACGATGAAAGTTATTCACTTCACCTGTCAGCGGTCCAAACGATGCGGCTGATCGGTGTATATCCAATATCAAACTTGTGCTACAGTTCAGTCACGGGGAACATGCATGAGTAAATATTTCTCAAAAATGTTTTGTTGGCAAATAACCTCCTTCAACTGTGAGAAAATAGCACAGTGTAACATTTCTAAGTAACTAATTAGAACGGAAAATTCACAGATAGGAAGTTGGCTGCCATCTTAACTGCAATTAAATGTGCTAACAACATTACTTAGGGCATTTCACAGGTTTACCTTGACACTGCTTCGAATAGCACTGTTAAAATAGCAGCCCCTCATTAGAAGTGTTATCTATATCATCCACCCCTGCTTTGATGCCGAGTGGTCCCAGAACCATGGTTCACTTTTGCTAACACACACACGAGTTCTACACATGAGAGTTTTCCAAACCTACGGATGGTGGCTGTCAATCCACACGCTGAACTTCGTAAACTTAATTTATAACAGTTATAACAGTGATTAAAGCACATGCACACATAAGCAGAGCCACTGTAGGGCGAATTGCTCCCAGCTACTCCCACTTCCACATTTAGAGTCTCAGATCTTATATAAGCAGCCAGGAGAGAACAGACACATAGGCTGGTTGGTTGTCACTTTCTCTGGTGCTGCAAAAAAGACATGAAAGCTTTTTGGATCTACTGATCACTCTGGCTTCACAATGCGGATAGTAGCATGGTAGCCTTGAATCGCATCAGCTAAGGTCAGAAAATCTGCAACTTTTGGAGTTGGTATCTGATCTGGAGCTGCAGGTCCAACTGTTCACGTTGAAGTTGTGAGATCTTCCAGGACAGTCTGAAAGGTAAATATTGAACTTCATCATTTCCTCCCGTAGCATGTGGTAACATGCTACTGATTGGTTGCTTTATTCTCCGGTCAAATGTAGCACTGTGTACTGTTAAATGAAGTGATCTGCTGCATGCAATCTTTTTTTGCCTGTGATTTGTGAACCATTGGGCTATGAGTGTTTGTCAAATGTTTTAGACTGACCTGTGCATTTTCTCTGTATGCTTCTGGTTGAGTTCTGCAGATAAACTGTAAGTAGTGCAGGAGTTGCTGCTCGCGGGTGCCCCATCTCCTTCTCAAGCGCACTACTTTCTTAGTAGGTGCTATTTGCATAATATGTTTCTATCTCATATTTAACATTAGGGAAATAAGAAATGCAAAGCCAGCCAGTCAATTTTGACTGTGCGTCAATGGTTCCCCAACCCGACCCTCCTGCCTTGTGGTGGCCATCTCAAGATTTTTAGTGGCTCCTTCTGTCCCTTTCCCATAAAGAAAATTCAGCGGGCATCCCTGCATGCAGTTAATAACAATGGTGGCTTTATCACTCGAAATTCTTTGATATTAGCTGATTATGCTAAGGTTAGCTCCATGAGTTTGTATGAATGGCAAGTTTGTCTATATGCTCTTCTGTGGTTGCTTCCCAGTACGTAGCATAATAGCTTCTCAGATTACAACATTATAGGATCATTGACAAAACCAACCAATAAAAATCAATGTGTAGCCTCATACCATTGCAGGTTCCATATCCATTCATGAGGCCAAATTAATCTGTTTCACTCATCTAAAGCTCGCCAAATGCACATAGAAATACTTAATATTCTACATGTATTTTATCCTACCGTCTTGATTTATGTTGCCCTTGATAGATGAATACTGTCTGGTCCCTCTCAGTGTATAATACAGAATAGGATGGGTTAGACTTTGCGTGGCCTTAATGGCGCCCCTCATAAAAGTTATCAGTCTCTGTAAGCCACCAAAAGACCGTTTCCCTGCTCACTCTGTGAATAAATGGTGCATTTATCATATCTCATCTTTTATCACGCTGATCAAAATCTTTCATGCCATCAAACCTCAGAGGTGATAAGGAGGATAAATAATATTGTATGCATTTGATTAAATATTACTGACATCCAGGTAAGTCTTACCAATGCTGTCTATAACTGTGTTCATCTGAACATTCACCTCAATTCAGGTTGATTAACCTCTGGATTCTCCCTTTTTGCCCACTTTTTGAGACTGCCACAGCATCTCAGTTAGATTTTGTTCTGAAACTCTCTGTTTTAGTTCCTGTCTCTTTCAGGACCCCCCCACCAAATACTCAGTTGGCTCTGATTGGACAGCTTAGACGCGCCGGAGCCATCATCACTCACCGTGTCTCCATTTGGCTCTGTCGTGTTTTCAGCTTCAGGGTTCGTACACATTTTTCAATGTTAAATTCAAGCACTTTTCAAGCACTTTTAAGGGTCATTTTCAACATTTTCCAGCACCTTATCGCTGGGGTAAAATATATACCTACAGGAATATATACTCATGATTTTTTTTGTCACTTTTTATCACAGTTATGTACATTGTATTATGCTGTAAACATCTAAAATAATGTTTCATAATAGCAAAAACTTTAGAAATTAAAGGAGAACACGAAGTTTTATCCAAGGGAAGCCACTTGGCCTTCTTCTTCTTCAGGTACACTTGCACCGAGACAAAGAGAGGCCTGAGAGCACCCGGTA
Organism: Diplodus sargus; assembly: GCA_903131615.1. Taxonomy (NCBI): domain Eukaryota; kingdom Metazoa; phylum Chordata; class Actinopteri; order Spariformes; family Sparidae; genus Diplodus; species Diplodus sargus. Next base: position 3,991,502 of record CAEMYA010001588.1, on the reverse strand, counting down.
ATTTTCTTTTTTTATATAAACTTTTAAAAGCTGTATTCATCAAAGTGTATTAATATTGAACCTGTCATCAATCCAAAGTGTATCAAATACACCTTCTCCTCAGCCATCCTGCTCTATTGCTACCAGGCTGCATGTGTGATGATACACACACACACTGATCTTATTTCTCCTTGTAATAAGCAAACTATCCAGTCTGATCCCAATTTTGCCAAAACACAGAGTTTAGTGTCAAGCACTTAAACTAAAATCCAAGCTCTTTTCAGACCTTGAAAACACAAAATTGAAATTCAAGCACTTTCAAGGCTTTCAAGCACCCGTACGAACCCTGCAGCTTCCAGTTTGCTTCACTTCTACCGTGACGTACTGTGATGTCAAGAAGTCACAGAATTAAAGGCGGGACTACTGACATGGTGTGTTTTCTGAGGTAGATAGAAGCTCCCTTTGGTGTGGTGAGGTCAACCTTTCAAGACTTTTACTATACAGAACCTGTATCACAAAAAAATACGTGTTTCCTTTAAGCCCATCTTCTACTTGTTGTTAGAACACCTCCCTTTACATCCTGGAGTAGTGGACATTTGACATTTGTTCAAGTCTTCCTGAGTATTTCTTAGACTGTATTCAGATGCAGAGAGGAAAAAAAGCAGAATTCAGACAGTGTCTCTCCCACAGCAAGGCTTAACTGTTGCTATAAAGACATTCTGCGGGTGGGCAGGGACGGATTCTTGGCAAATATGTCATTTTCGACCATAACCACACAGTTTAACGCTGGACGGAGCTCCCCTGAGAGCAGGCCTCCACAAATGGTCGGTTTTGTCCAGGTGCTCTGAGGCAGAGCTTTTGGCCCAATCTGTTTTTCTTCACTGAAAGTTCTCCCTGGCTAACCTTCCGTGAATGCCAGTTCTTGTCAGTGTTCAGTTTTTTATTGATGGATGCACAATGACATCAAATGTACCATTGTAGGCTGAAGGGTCGCTCAGTTTTATTCTTTATATTCTTAAGCTACTGTTTAATATTTTGCTTTTGGCTCTTTGAGATTGAGTTTATTTCCATTTATATGTTATTTGTCTCGGTGGACTGTTAGAGCTGCAAACTTTTGAATATGACTTTAGAACTTTTTCCAAACGGATGCATTCTAACCCGAGGTAACCTTAAGACATCTTAGATCATGTTTTTCCTATGAACTGCATAAGAAACACCAAACTCGACAGGTTTCTCATCTGTATTCATGGGATTGTCACAGAAAGTGCTCTCTGAAAACATCATTACATGATCTGACAACCTCTCAGCCATTTCAGCCCTCCTTTTTACTCTTAGTCTTTCTTTGTGGCATTCCACATTCATCAGCTGACTGCAATTCACACATTTTGCAACTGTATTCATTGCAACTGTCATTCACACAATATCGGTGAAATTTTCATCCTTCTTAAGAAACATCACACTATCCAACAATCTCTGCTTTTTTCAAATGTCAAGAAGTCTTTAGTGACACACATCAACCAAACACCAAGAGAAAAAAAACAAAACGTCATTCACAACAGCTATGCATGACAACTTGATTCCTGTCAGGCCTGATTTGCTGATTTCCCTGACCAGTGTGCTGTGCCCCCCTCCTCCTCCTCCTCCTTGTCCTCCTCCTCCTCCTCCTCTTCCTCTTCCTCCTCCTGGACATCAGCATGACAGCTACTTAGACTGTAACCTTTTCTGCCTCTGCCAGGGAGGCTACAGGCAGGTCACAGCCAGGTGATAGGTCTTAGTGCTCCATCTAATTCTTTCTTCATTTTTCTGCCTGTATGCACTTCACATTTACTGACCTTCCCAGTTCATCCCCTTCCACTCTCAATCTGCTTTACAAATGCGTTCAGGGGGAACCACAGTGTCTGACCGAGGTCAACGAATGCTGCGGCACAAAACCTCCCAATAATTTGAATGCTTTCCAGAGGACTGATCAGGGGCGAGCGGCTATGTTCATAATAATATGGACTAAAATCTTTTGTTTTTTACACTTCAGTAGTTTGTTTTATTGTATTTTGATTTGTTTTTTTTGTTCAGTAGTTTTTATTGAGTAAACATTGTGGCGCTCAATACCAGTTGGTTGGAAATAGTTAAAAGACTACAGGATGGATTGTCATTGAATTTAGTTTAGACGTTCCTGGTCCCTAAAAGATGAACACTAGTTACCTTGATGGCTGCAGAACAACAGGTCATAATCTTCCCTTGTACACTGAAATCTCTAATATGAAACAAAATGACAAACATCTTCTAGCGCCACCACGATGGTCACATTAGTGTTTTCTAGTGAAAGGTCTTTACTTAGATTTTCATCTGACCTAGCCATCAAAGGTAAAATTAACATATCTGCAAAACAAACTGATTTCTCTTCAGCCACAGTTGTACTCATGGCTGGGTACCATTCACATATGAACCAATACCAATACCACTTCCAGCACCAGTACCTGGAAGAAAAGAAAAGAGGACTAAAATGTAGAAACTGATGGAATATCAGCACAGTGTGGGTAAAAAAAATAGAATTAACTGTCAAAGGAAACATTAATAACCAACAGTGGAGAGCAGCAATACGCCGTTGTATTCAGTCTGCCTGATTCAAAGAGGAAGAATGTCACTCCAGTATGCATATGCACATAACTGGTTTTCATATCAAGGTTTCGGACAAACTAAAAAAACCTCACATGCCGTTTAAGTGTATTAAACTGCATGTTGGTAAGGAATTTTTCAGCTTTGGCCAATAGTAGCAAAAATGCTAATATGACGTCAACTCAGACAGTGAAAAAAGCCCAGTCATCTCCTATGACAACTTCTCCAACTTGCTAATTAAGAAGATGTTGTTGCCTCTTCGTCCATGTTGGAGGGTTCAACTCTCTGTGAGCGAGTGCAGCGCTGACTGCAGGCGTGCTAACATCAGCTGTGGCTGCTGCAGGAGATCTGGCTTTTAGTTTTCAAAAGCAGTGCCCTCTTTGGCTTTTAGATGTACTTGGTGCTTGACTCGGTGTTTCCTCTGGTTAGATGTTTCGCCTCGGTCAGCTTGCATTTGCATTACAAATATACCAGTGAGTGTTGCCCTGATGCACTGTGAATTGTTGCAGGCTTGACGTCTCACTTTTGTCTTTGCGTCTGTAACGTGACCCTAATGATGTGCTCTCGCGTACCAAAATTTGACACAGGTTTGTCTGACCTGAATCAGTACACAGTGGTACCGATGTAATTTAGCCTGTGCCCGCAATAAAGCACCAAGCTCTGTACCCAACCCTAGTTGTGCTTGCTGTATACCACTAATTGGAAAATGTTAACAAGCTGACACACAAAACAAACCTGCTAATTGTCAACATGTCACCAGAGTTGTTTTCAACATTTAGCTTAAAGCACAACCTCACAGAGCCACAAGCATTGTTTACTTTCAACGTACACTGTTTACTGGATTCAGGAATAAGTGTTCTTGTGCCTTCCAAGTTGTGCTCTGCTCTGAGGGGCAACATGGGACCATTAACGACACAGACACATACACAAATGGCCGTACGTAGAAGGAGACAACGGCAGAGTGGGAGGCAGAACAAACAGATGAAGTGAGGGAGAAACAACCAGGTCAGATGTGCGAGTACTAGTCCGCTCCTCAGCAGCCAGCCAGCCAACGGCAGGCTAACGTGATCTGCATCTCAATCGGCTGCAACACAGCACTTGTCCTCTGGCACACTGGCAGCTCACAACCTCCTTCAGACCGAGCTGCCAGGAGGAAGAATGAACCGCTAAAGCTTCAAGGTCAGATATAAGATCTAGATGGGGGATAATAAACATGTTGAAATTGACAGCCTTGTGCCTGGCCTGGACCACCATTCAATTACAGGTTGGCAGTTGGCTAATTCAACGCCAGATCTGAGTGGCTGATTGAGTTTGAATTGTTGCTGCTTGTGGGATTATGAAACATGACAGGCTTTTTATAAGGTGTAATTAACGCTCTGGTTTTAATGGGGACATGACAGATATTAAATTGGCTTCACATCTTGGTGTCGAGACTGACTGTTAGGGATGCTGTTTGGCGGGCACGTGTGTGTGTATGTGTGTATGTGTGTGTATATGCCACAAAAGTTAGGTTGCATTTTGTTGTGACACGTCAGCTGTTGGATCTTATTTACAAGCTTAAATGTTTAACAACATCCTTCTGATTTGAGTTATTTTTCGCATTTTTTTTTTTCCCCGCACAAGAATTAAAGGAAACTTTGAGAAAGAGAATTGTTCGTGCTCATTAAGTCACTCGGGGGATTTCTCGTGATGAGTGGTGAGATGGCCACTTCAGAACTTTCCAGAAAAATCAACAAGTGTGTTCTGTTCAGAGCTGCTGAAACTCTAAAATATCCCTCCTCAGCCTTAATGATGTCTCTGGGTACCTAACTTTTGTGTTCTTGTTCGGCGAAACAGCTTGCAACAGGGCCCAACCATATGGCTCAAATGCAAAAGCAGCTTCAACAGAAATTTCCAAGGAAAGGCAAAAGAATTGGTCTGTTTTTTTTTTTTCTGGCACTGAACTAAGACAAACAAATTGTGTGGATTTAAAACTGTACGCATCAATATCAAAAACCAACCGATCAGCCAGTATGATACACAGCTGAAGAGCACATCCAGTGGTTTTGTACATTTGATCCAGGGCAATAACCGTACTGAAAACATCGTATTGGACCACTACATCATCTGTTTTTTCTTTTTATCCCTCTCTCCTTTCTTCAAACGTGAGCCCCTGCTGTTCCTCTCCACTGTAATTCCACAGCAACACCTGAAACAGCACTTATGTGCAATCTTCCGAGACACGTACCCTTCTTGTCCCAACTCTGTGAGCACCAGCTGTAGCTATCTCTCTGTCTTCCTGTGCCATAAATACTGGCAAATGGAGTGTACAATAGCCAGTAAAAACCAGCAATTAGTAAACCCATCTCCCTGAGGGACCGGCTGTCAGTGGCACTCATGCCTATCAACTGGATCTTTCTTTGCACTTTTACTTTGCACATAGAGGGGAGAGAGAGAGGGAACACTGATGTACAATATGCGTTACTGTGTGCGGTGGCTGTCATGTGTATCGCATAAGGCTGGATGTAAGCGGACCCTGTCAAGATTTTCCGGAGCAGTGTGGTTAGGGACCATGGCGGGAATTTCTCTGACTGCATTTTTCTTGTCTGACTGCGCTCTCCATCTTCTGACATGACATGAGGTGACACTGTTTCTCAGCCATCTGACGGATGGCATTGTCTCCGTTTGATTTTATGGTTAAACTGGACCTACGAGACACTTCTGGGGAAAAATAACTGTACAGTAGCAGACACACTGCAGATAGACTGAAAGAAACTTGGTAGGCTGGCTACACCAAGGCTAAAAACAACCCATAATACACAACTCTCATTAAGGTCGAGTAAGTAGGATTTAGGAGGATCTAATGGCATACAAGGAATATAATATTCAAAAAAGATGTTTTTTTTAGTATATAATCAGCTGAAAGTAAGACATTGTTTTGTTTCCGTACCCTATGAATGAGTCTTTTATTTCTACAAAGGGTCCTCCGCGTGTCCACCATGATGGACTGCCATGTTTCTACCGTAGCCATAAATGGACAAACCAAACACTGGCATTTTTACGGTATTTAGCGGCCATCGCAGGGAAGGGTTAGACAAGGGGGATTCAGTTGGTTGCCATCGAAAACCTCAAACACTAGATGCTGCCAAATCTCACACACTGGACCTTTAAAATAACAAGTTAACTCTGTATTTCACTATTTAAAAAGTCCAAGTGCTGCAAGAACACCGTTTGAAAAAGGTCCAAACTCTCAAAGATGAATAGAAATGGATATTCATGAAGGTCATCTGTTAAATACACGCTGTACTAAACAGCTGCCCACAGTGTTCTCTAGTAGTTAGGAAAAACAGGAGGCTTTAAACCGTCGCTCTCAGATGGAGATGTATTCACAGGAATGGTCCTAACAATTTATTTGCTCCACTGCATCTGCCTATTGCATAAACATGTCAGCGAAATTATAGGTAATTTTCCATTTTGTTCCTCATGAATTGTAAAGTCAGACATCTCCACATTGCAGAAATAGAGCTTTACAGTCAACGCAGCTTCAGTCAAGTAGCAAGCAGAGCAAACGACATAATCAAGTTTATACCTTGAGGGTGCCTGTTCAAAATGGATAATCTGATGGCCTGTTGACTCTGCAAGAAAACCACATTCAAGATGCCGTGACGAACTATCTTTCGTTCTTTTATGCATGATTCTTCTCACAGACCGACAGCCTAACTTTCTGAAACAGGGCCTTTCCTTTGGCACTATGGCCTGTGCCCAGTCAAACCATGCCATGTTAGTATGCCTTTCCTTTACCAGTTTGAAGATGCAGAGTCTTTTCACATTTGATGGACTTGGTCATCATTCAGGGAGCAAGTGGTAGCTTCCTCTTCCTCTTCAACCCCTTTTTGACTTTGTATTTCAACAGCCAAAATGCTTTGCTGGTCTACAACAAAGAACAGCTTACGTCAAGGGCTGGGAAATGGGTAATCATCACCAAGGAGAAACTAAGACCGCTTATGACCGACATTTTTGAAAACCAGAGATGGTGTTTTGTGTTCTGGCTTATCCATTGGAGAATTACAAAAAAGATTTTAACGGCTCTCATGCCGATAGAAAAGCAAACCGCAAAAGAAAAGAACCGAAAGAACCAGCACTCAGTTGGCTGAGGTCATACTGGTATTCTAGAGGCATTTAATTATTCCATCTCTGTTTTGCAAGCAACAAGCAGTAGGTGCACAGCAAAAATGATGAAAACCCATGATGATAAGTAACTTGCAGCCAATAACCATTGCACAGTACAGTAGTAATCAACATCAATAATCATCATCAACTCAAGATCAGTGCATCGTCAGTAAAAGACACATCTTCAAGTGGGTAGCTCTGTTGCAAGGGAGATAAATCCCTGATGGGCTGTCAGAGATTAGCATGTCAGACTGAGTAAAGCCAAGCCAGCACATCTGTATGGAAACGGGCTAAAATATGATCATTTGCTGGCATGTCATGACAACGTAACTGACGTGATGCCACACTCGGGGAAAGAAACTCATCTGCATCCCTGTGATGGACCCTCAGACAAAACAGATTAACCTTAAAACCACCCCACAGGAATGTGAGGAGAAGGAGGAGGTCCCGCCGGTCCATAGCCCTCCGCCTCCACCAATGTGAAGAGTTGCCATCCATTTTGTCTCTGGAGGGTTCATGGCTGCGGGGCTGCGGCTTGTCAAAAACAATTACATCCCTTGGTCTCTGGGAGGGCCTCCTCTTAATTTGAACTGATAAGCATCTACTTGCATATTAGCAGTGAGGCCCAGCGGTCATCCTGCTCCCCACAGATAATGGACTGGGCTGGCAAACAGCATTTGTCAGGGACAGCCACTTACCTGGGTCGTGCAGGACATGCTGAGCAATGCTAATAATAGCCACTCAGCCAGACTAGCAGTTAGCAGGCCGCGAACCCCACCCCTGCGGCTGGCCAATCAATAGTCATTTACTCTCACTCTCCTTTCAAGTCAACGGAGAAAAAGATGTATTACCAAACCCCCTTTCTGTTGCTCTAAGGCTGGACACTGAAAAAATACTTTTTAGTCGCCTCTGCTTGATCAAGTTGCACAACTGTTGTATCCCAGCAGCTTCTCTCAAGCATGAATCTGAAACCTGCATGTTTGCTAATCATTCTATGGCATACAGCGGAAATTCAATATAAGTTTATAGGAGCATGATGAGAGTAAAATTGCATTCAAGAGCTTGAGGGAAACCTGATAATAAAACATTGCATTTCTCTTCATCTGGTGGCAGTTTATTTATACGCCATGGGCGGCCAGAGACTTGTAATATCCTGGCAAAGTAACTAATGTCCATCTCTAATACAGCTGATGTGTTTTCACATCGCCGCCCTGTGCCTGACTATAAGGCACAACATTATTAGATGGAAAAAAGTGGGTAATTTTGATGGATGGACTGATGGATCCAGATAAGAGAGGCTGCGAACAAGAACGGAAGAAATTATGGAGGAAGGCCGACCGGCTAACTACAGGTGAGATACAGATCCAGCCAGAGAGATGGTGATAAGCGCAGTGAATGTCAAGGCGGGGTGGGCGTGTGAGACGGGCAGAGATAGAAGGAGAAAGTGGAGAAAACAAACAGAAGTCTGGAGGAAAAGACTGTGTGATTAATTCCTGTTCATCATCTCCATTCATGCAGCACACGAGCAATAATGGCGCTCATTTCGCTGGCAAGTCCCGCCTGAGTGGGACGTTGTTTCCTTATGGCCACAGGTTGGCATTAGCCCAGCACACTTATATCATTAAATCACTCATTAGTGGTGGGATAAACAACATAATTTGATTTACAGAGCCAGTATCACTCCCCCAGCAAACAGGTGAGTTGCACAAATACAATTACATGCCAACAATGACTTCAGGGTGGCGGATATTATCAAGGGAACCTGCCGGTTCTATTCGTGCATAAACGCACATTGACATTTACAGGAAGATGCAGAGCAGAGCAGTCAGACATTTAAATGCTCCCTCGTATTCGTATGACGTGGGACTTCATTGTGTACAAGGATAGAGCTGTTGACAATGATCTGTATTATTCCCTGCAGGCCAGAGACTGTTTCCTTCCCCCTCGACTGTTGGGCTGACCGGAGTTAAAGCGTTCATGGTGTGTATAAACGACACAAATGACAAATCAAATCAACTGCAGAGGTTACAAAGGCTCGTCGTGTTGACGGAATGAAAAAGCTCAGAACAGCACAAGCTGAATGCCGAAGGTATTTGCGACTTTGTGACAGTCCCGTTTTCACTTTAAAAGTGTTAATAAATTCAGCTGCTGGGCCTCAGAAAAAAGCCATTAGCAAGAGACAGTTAGATCAAGGCAAACAGCATTGATGTAAGAAGCAGTTGGAGCCATGTAACGGCAGACAGTCCGTGAACCATCACCTCTTTTAGAAAAAGAGGTGGGAACAAAACACGGAGGGAGAGAGGCGGACGGGTGAATGAGAGAAGGACACAGAGGCTGGATTTTGTGTTTGCACACAGCTAAGCATCTTAAATGGAATCCGTTTTGTCTTTCTGTTTGTCTTCAGCTAAATGCATGCGTATCTGAATATGTCACACAGAGTGAATAATGCGCACACACTGCTGCCTTTGTGCAGCAGAATATTAGCCCCGCAAAGTATAATACTTGGGCGCGAATACATATTCAAACTAAGTGATTCAGGAATCCAGTGTAATGCGACGGGGGATTTGGATACATTCCAAACAGTCTTCACTCATTTGCATTTGAATGGTCACTGCATTTAGTATGGTAAATATGCTGTAACACATGATAAGCACATTTAAGAGGGAACACGCACCAAATCAGGATCGAGATGAGCTGTGCAAAGTGTAACACAAAGAAAGTTGCTTTCTCCCACACAAGCAAGCAGACACACAAAATGCGTAAAGCTTGCAAAAAGCCTTTTGTACCTGTATTTCATCCTGGTCCTGAGGGGCATTTGCCTCCCCTCTGTGTAAGCAAAACTGACATCCTTTATAAAAGATTTATGAGCCAAAGATGCAAACGATAGAGCGTGAACTCCCTTGGGTGCAGCCTCTTCCATCTGTGAAGGATCACCTGTTCTTAGGTGGGCTAAAGCGCTTGTTCCCTGCCAGTGTACTAACAGGCGTCCAGGCCGTAGGGAGCAGACGGGGGGCTGCAATAGGACGCTGTGCGAGAGTGCAGCCTCCTGGCAGCGGCCGCAGCCCGGCTGAGTGATGCAGCCTCGGCAGCAGATATTATGGAGTTCTCAAGCAGCTGACAGAACTTTCTACCGGCTGTGGCGTTGCTTAAACACATGGCGGGAGGCGACTGGAAAGCAACTGATGAAAATCTGCCTTTGATGTGAGCGAACTACAAGAGAACAATTCAGCAGTCATCAGGGGTTTTTTTTTTAACTACACACTGACCCGGGAATCAGTGCTGCTTTAAGCGTTCTTTGTGAGAGATTTTCAAAGAAATGCTGTAGATCAGCAGAAAATGAGATCCGCCGCTAAAGGTGGGGCCACAAGGGAGCACAGCACATGTTACGTGAGCGCAGTGCATCTCAAACGTCTTCTCGACTATCCGCGCAAGTAGTGCAAGTCGAAAGGCGAAAACACTGGTGCACTGTACCAAAACACAGTGTAAGGGAGCACAGACGGCGAGAAGTAGGACAGCCACTGCTGCGCTGCTGCCAGCTCAATGTAGGAAGTGAGGAAGGCCAAGGAGACGCTCGCCAAAAAACCAAGAGGCTAAAACAATTTGCAACTTCAACAGGATCTACTGCGGAGGATGAGTGCTGGGGAAAGCTCTTACATCAGGGAGCCCCGACAGGATTACAGCTCTGCACCTCTTCATAACCCCACAACTGGTCAGGGTAAGATCAGGACTCTGGTAAGACTGACAGTGGCACATGTTCCATATACAGTGTGACGTTCTCCCCGTCTGAGTATTTATCTCAGTCTGTGCACAGACAGTGTTCACCCACCTGCACCTATTCTGCTTCGTTCTCTGCCTCATTCCACTTGTTATTCAGATAAATGAATAGCAATGCACTGTTGCCTTGACTGAGTTGTGCTCCTGGAGAGGCACATTCAGCCAAGTCTCCCACAGGAGGGGGGGGGCACTAAAATAATGCAGGGCTTTGTGTGGTGTATCCTGCTCCACCACCCCCCTCCCCTCTGCCCATTGGCCATATCTCTCCCGTGGCCTCCCGGGGCACCTCTCCGCACCTTCCTCCATCCGTCTGAAAGATAAACGCGCCCTGGTATAAAGTGGGGTCACACTTGTTGCTTTTATCAAATTTTCTATTCATCCCCTGTATATACTTAATAGTCCTCACCCTGACCAAACCCCACACCCCCTCAGGGCTGCTGCAAGCTTAAACAATGAGAGCGGCTGTCTCCCAGAGCAACTTGTTAATACGGAGGGCATGTATTTAGTCCCTTCAGACACATTTAATTGCCGACCTTGTTCGCACGCCACGCCCACGGTGCTGTTTTGTCCCTGGTTTATCTCTTTTGCTCTCAGCCAGGCAAACAAGAAATACTAAAGGCACAAAAACTCTGACCTGAATTCCAAGATGCCTCATCAGGTGGTGTTATGGGCCATGTCCATGACATTAAGGCTCAGACACACCAAACCGGCATCAAAGAACCAGTGGGGATGAAGGCTGACTGCTTTGCTGCCTCACGTTGCCTGCGTCTCGTCGATAAAACAAAATGCGCTTGAACACACCGCAAAGACTAAAGCTGATGGCTAACCGCGCGAGAGAACATACTTCTCAGTACCAGCAGGTGCCGCTAAACTCAAAGACGGTATGCAGAAATACGAACTTTTTCTCTTCATTCTCTCTTAAATAGCCATTTCTAATATGTCTGATAAAAAATTTGCAAAAGGAATTGGCAAGGTAAGACGTCATACACATACATACACATACCCTGTAGATACAGGGATGATACACCGTAACAGGGACCACACATGACACCAATGGCCTCGACATTGGCGGACGGCCGACTGTTGGCCTGGTGTGTAGTGGCCCTTATTATGTTTCAGTATGGCCAACACAACCTGTTGCGTGATTCTGGCATTCAAAATGAGCGAGTCTGAGTTCACTTTATAACATTTCTGCCAGACCCGCCGTAGTTATGAAGGCATACATCCTCATATATTTATCCACCCACACTACAACATGACATTTTCCTTCTCGTCCACTCAGTAAAGTGTTGAAGTGGTGTTCTGGGGTGTGAGAAACACTTTATTCATGTGGATGACAGAGGACAGAAGGGATGTGTTTTAAAATGCAGTCAGCTTTCTGCGGTCCTAAATCATACCCCATAAGAAGACATTTTTACCTTGAGGAGGTAAAAACGGGAGCTGAGGCCTGATAAAAGAGAGGAAATTGGCCAAATGGTCATTATCATGCTAGACAGCTGAAAGAAATTCCCACTGTGACCTGAATGAAACTAGCGTCATTACCGGGCTTTACTTTGCAAAGCCATCAGATCTGGGGACAGTGGGAAGGGGGAGCCATTATCCATTTGTTAATTGTGCCGGCGAGTCATTAGTCATCCACCTTTGACCTTATAGGTTACTGGAAGAATTTACTGTCAGTCGGCGACAGGGCCAAAGTGGTTTCAAATGAAAAGCAGTGGAGGTCAATTCCCCGATTCAAACGATTTGTTTCGCTCAGTTCCTCCCATCTGTTTTCATTTTTCTAATCACCACCTTCTCTATCCATCCTTTCCTACACCTTTCTTTTACTACCAATCCTGTCTTTTCTTCAAGGGGTCACTCAGGTTCAGTTCACTCATCACAAAGAAGAGGAAAACGCAAAAGAAGAAGAAGAAGTAGAAGACTGCTTGACCCATGAAATGGCTCGGGAGGGAGTGCTCCAAACTCTGGTGGGGTCAACTGGGACGAGACATCATTAACAGACAGCCGCCATTGCAAACTGGAGGTGTAGAGTTTGACAGACTTGAATGATTACCAGGCAGAGAGGGGCAACTAAAAAATGCTATCAGGTTGCATTATGGCAAACGTAGGATCAGCTGATTGAAAGATTTTGACCATTCTTTTTCAAACCTGTCTCTTTTGAGTCCCCTGGCTTTATCAAATCCAACACTAGACTTGCTGGGATAGCCCTGTGCTGATTCATCGGTCTCACCTTCAAACACTCCTTCTGCCTTGAAAACTCTCTTCCTCTCTTGCCCTGGCCTTCCTCTCCCTCGCGTTAAACAGTTGGCTGTGTGTGACTGGCGCAGGGAAAGACAACAGGCTCATAGCTGAGACAAAGCAACCCTGGGGAGTAACGCTCAAGCTAATGAAACATAATTTTGCAGCTCATCCCCATTCCCTAAACTCCTCTAGTCCCACTCTCTCTTGTCTCTCTCCTGTCCCTGGGGGGCTCCTGACTCAACAAACAGGTCCACAAAATCCCAGGCTGAATCTTCAGGGCCGTCCCCTCCGGTTGGTGCCGCATCTCTTCAAAAAACACCAAATTGAGGTGTCACTTCGCGTCACAGGGGCCCATTGAGTGAAAAGTGTTCTCACGCCCTCACACGTTTGCATAAATGCCACATACACACACACACACACACACACACACACACACACACACACACACACACACTGCTGCGCACCTCATCGGAGATGCTGAGGCCTTTAAAGGGCAGCCGACAGTCCCGTTCCTCAAATAATCATACTTGCACAAGTGTGTGTGTGTCATGTTTGTGTGGGCGTGCACATATGAGAACATATTTATGTACATGACGTGCTTTATCACACTGCTGGTTGTGCTATGCCTCCATTAGGCTTCCTGCTTTATGGTGCAACAGAGGGATAAATATTAGATTAGCTACATTTAAATGTTTGTGTCCTCTGCTGTTTGCATTTCCATTGCTTTTGGGTTGCCCCGACATTCCCATTAATTCTTGTTCTGATCCCACTTAATGACTCTTGTGATTTAATGAGTCAGATTCCCACTTTATGAATCTCATCTAAATTTAAAGAATAAAGTGCACCCTCGCATCACCTATGAGAGAATGCCTGAGTGTTGCACTGTGGGCAGAGGAGACATGTGGTGGGGGAACAGGTGCTACAGGGTAATTACAAACACAGCAAGCTTTTAATTATGCTCTCTAGTATGAACCGTTAATGAATGTGAACCTCATGCAAATAGCGATGTGTTCCCACTGTGTCTTCACACATGTGCAATCACCCGAACGCCCACACACACACGCATTAAGTGTTAAGGAGGGGGACTGGCAGCCGACAGCTCCAGTGCGGTGCCTCCTCATGACTTGGACCGAAGTGGACTCTCCTCTCAATCCCCTCTCTTGTTACTCCAGAGTTCCACTAATAACACAAGCAGTGACTGCTGGAAACTTGCCGGGCTCAGCCTGGGCTCTTTCACCTGGTGTTATCAAAGGAATCACTGCGCAGAAACATAACAGGACGTAAACACATCTTAAGGCTTGTTGGAACAGCCTCCATAGAGAAAGCATGTAGTCTGTGGTCCACAGCTTACCTTCCTCAAAGCCTGACCCATCTTAAAAACTCTCCCTTTGAGCAATTTGTCCTCCTTCTTTTGTGCCGTTCCTGTCCCTCCTGCTCCTCACTGTGGGCTCTAATCCTCGTAACCTCCCATCCTTTCGGCTCACCTCCTCCTGACATGGATGGAAGCTCTGATAATTGATGCACAGTGAAATCCCTTCATATGATTTGTCTGTAATCTCTCCCATCTCGGTTTTTCTGTCTTTGTGTACACTTGTGTGTTTACCATGTGTTGGCATGTGTTCCATTTTTCATTTGAATGGTAGATAAATTATTGCTAAAGCTATTCAGCTTAAGCTCCTCAGTCTGGGAGAAAAACAGCAGCAGTGTGTGGATGATGCAGTGGCTGTGCGTCTGCCTTTCTGCATGCTGGTTCGTCTCTCTCGCTTGGCGAGGCTGCCTCGCTGCGTTACATTCTGTCCCTCCATGTCTCCATCCCTGTTCTTCTATCTTTCTGCTCCACTTTCTCTCCCTGTCCTCATGTCATCCCTGTTGCCCAGATCTGTGATGTTAAAAAAAAAAGGCTAGCCAAGCCAAGCGGCAGACTTTAAGGCTTTTATAAGGCATACAAATAGGCTGCAAATCGGATTAGGGTGGAGGGGAGGGAGGCTTTTCTGCTGAAAATCCATTTTGTGATAGGGTGGACATTGTATGTACAATGACAGGCAGGTCGTACACTTGTCTTGCACAGTGTGAGGGTGACAAGCAAAGAGAATGCCACCAATCTGCATAAAAGAGGAAGCTTTCATATTGAATGCCACAGTGGATGACGCTGTATTTGATGTCAGAGCAGAGGAATCTCCAGGATTCATCGTGGTCCAGAGAAAGAGACACAATTAATGAATGTGTGCACCACAATACACCTCAATATTCACTCAAGTACTGACATTTTGTGCAACCTTCTACTTCAAATTTGCTTTATTTCAGAGGGCATTTTTGAACATTTTCTTCCTCAGATATTTGACAGCTGGACTGCAGCAAATCTGGACCAGAACTACAAACACGAAAGTCTGTCCCTGAATTATTGACTGAGTGATGTTATTACTGTTAAGATAGTAAATCATTGGTTGGTTCAATTGGTGGAGCTTCCCCATTGGCTGCTGCTCTTCTCATCAACAAGTATGAATATAAAGCTGTCTCCCAGGTGAATTTCTGCAACAGCGTAATTGGTAAGTGGTTACCTTAGCTCCACCTGCCACTGTCAATGCAACAATAATAACATCCCAAACATGTCGTATTCATAATTATAAAGCACTTTGATAGGAAGAAAGTCAGCATACGTAGAATTTTAAGTGTTGATTTCTCCAGTACTATTTTGCTTAAAGGAGCGATATGTAAGAATTTTAGATGAAAACAAAAAAATAATCTCAAATGATCAACATAATGTGAAAAAAATAGCAGATGTGACATCATGATGTCTTTGCATTGTGTTGCAGAGGCATCTACTGACGCTGGCACGCCGCAAGGCTAACAGAGCTAACTAGCTAACAGCAGTAAGCGGTTACTCTGGTGATAAGCTGCTCCGTGTTTGTTTCACGTATGTATGAACAGTGACAGGAGGCCAAATCTTAGATATTGCTCCTTTAAGTAAAATTCTCTACTTTTAAACTGACGCATCACTTCTTTAAATTTTTCAATTTCAAGCACTGCTTCCCACGCATTCTGAACAAAGAGTTAAATCTTTTTAAAGAGTTCACGACTATGTATACATCTTCATTTAAAAAAAGGCTCAATAGTTTCCCTAAAAACAGTTGGGCACTGTGGTGTTAACCAAACGTCACACAAACATGTGCAAACAGTGTGTTCGTTGGGGACTATTTTAATGGAACTGGTGTTGGCGTTGGTGAGAATTTACAGCAGCAGCAGGACGTTGTGTGTGCAATTGACTGAAAATAAACTACAGTGCCCACGTTTATGGTAATGAGGGAATATATCACCCAGTGCAACAGTGTGGCTCATTCATGTGTTTTTTCTATAGACGCTGAACAACACTGGAGCTGCATGGCACTGAGGGAAAAGATGCAGCAGGCTTTGGCTGCACAGACATTTCAACTAGCAGGAGCCATTGACTGTCGGTTCTGTTTTTAATTTCGTCTGATGATGATTCCAAAACACCACTGTTAAAGGGACTCTTTTTTAACAATTTGTAGCTATTCACGTGCATTAATCACCTTTTTATTAGCCATATGTGAGCGGATTAGAGCATGACATGAAAATGAGACCCTCCCTGTCTCTTTCAGTCGCCTGTACAGGCTTGTTTAAGCTGCTGAATGCTGCTGGACTGTGGATTCCTCTGTGAAGGTCTCCAAACAGTCCCAAGGATGTGACTTTATGCTCCAGCGCCTCATCTCAGTGCCTCTCTCTCCATAGAGAACAACAGTAGCTAACGTTAGTTTAAAAACCGAGCCCGCTGACATAAACCAAAAACCGACTTCCAGCACAACACGCAAGTTCCACAGAGCCCCTTTTAAAGAGCTTACCGTATGTGGAAAGTCTATCCTAGGACATATTCAGCGATCAGAGGCTGCACTTGTTGCCACAGCTAGTAGTGTGTTAGTGCGTGCCTTTTCTTGGTTGTACACTACATGTGACACCGTTGCCTGCTGAGGCACACACTTTCCATTAAGACAGACACCAGAGAGTATGAATGGACTCCTGTGGTCCCCTTTTCTTGTGTCCTCTCGGCTTTCTGGCTATGCTTTGGCCATGAATGTCTGTCCGTGCTAACAGAGCAGGGAAAAGGCAAAATATCAGCCTTCAAAGCGCACGCTGTTAACACACGCAATGCAACAATTATCCCCCCGCGGTATTTCTGCTGTCAATGCCGCAGACAGAAGACCGCATTCAGAGTCTTACATAAAATGTAATTATACATGGTATTTCAGAATGTGTTGCTCTGCAGAAAATGTCAATGGATCATCTGTGCAGAGAACAATCACCATTACAGAGGAAAGCCAAAAAAACAGGAAGCCTGTGACTTGTAAAAAGTTTCCAAATCAGACAGTTGATATTTTGGTTGCTGGCTGAGATGCTCCGGTGCTCCGCTGACGCTGAGCAGGCTCCAGTTGATAATCATCTGCTTTGTAGCGGGGAAGCAAGGGGAGATGGAGCAGATGGCACTAGTTTTATTTTGCCGCGGATGCTTTCTCTGAATAAGGGACGCTCTGCTGAATGCCAAGCTCTGTGGGAGAGGAGAGGCAAATTGAAGCCCTCCCGCACCGCGCTCCTCGTGAGGGGAAGGGCTATTGTTGTGTGTGTGCTCCAATTCCACAGCGACGGCCGAGTTCTGCTCATTCATTAATGCGTCGCGCTCGGGGGACGAACGGGCCACGCAGGAATTTCATGACCTCACTATCTCCCCCTCAACCNCCCCCCCCCCCCCTCCCCTCCCAAGTCCTCCACTAACTCGCTCTCTCGCTGACATGCCCAAGCTGATGAGAAGTGATTTTGTTGTTCCAGCAAATAACCAGGAAAAATAGTCCCACTCCGATTCAATTAAAGAGTAATGATTTAGCGTTTCCATCACCGACGGCTTTCACCCTTAAAGGGATCGGCAGTCCACTCCCAGTGCAGCTCTGATTGGAGGCTTCCTGAAGCGCTAGCCGACGCAAACGGACCTCACGCTGAGAAATGACTAAACCAGTTTAATCGTGTAAAATCCAAACCCTTTCTCAAAGAAATGAAACAGAGCTCCTGATGGTCTAAATGTCACATTCGATGGCATTTCAACGAGCAGCCATAATGAGAAACCAGAGGGAATTCATATCATATAGCAGTACGAGCCCCCGTAGCCCATTTGAATGTAATTATGAATTATTTTGGCAGAGGTATAATTCAAGTTCAATGCAGTCGACCTTAACGTGCTGCCTGTGAGTTATCTGAATGGAGCAACTTACTGTAATGGAAGGAGATAATGCAGGAAGGAGCCCAGTGGGGCAAAGAGGTCAAAGGGCATCACGAACAAAAGAAACTAGAGCAGAGAGAGGCGAGTGTGATGAGAATAAGGGGAGGTGAAGCAACACTCTGATTACCCCGACTGCTCGTGAATGCTGCTCATGCTCTTCCCTCCCTGACTCACATGCGCAACGCACACGCCGTCCGTCCTGTATGCACCCACTCCTCGCAGCGCTCGCTCTGAATGCTTTGTCACAGCAGCCCCGCCACGTCACAGTAATCTGTCGAGTGAGCCGACCATTTTACTCAGACATCCTCCTGGGATCTCGCTGTTATCGTTTGTTATCAATGGAGCCCTCTGTGTAAATGGAAGCAGGCTGTGGTGCCGTTTGGATCCCATTTCACACATGTAGCAATCAAGCAGAGGTAGCAGAGGCGGTTCCATCATTTGTAATGATGCTGAAAGAGCTCGCTGAATCGATATCGGCTCATTTACGGAGTCGCAGCGACTGCATTGACAATGTCTGTACATCACACAATGTGTGATTTATATACAAGAGTGCTGATTTATACAAATGCAGCGAGGCCATCTGAGGAGCAGCCCGCCGCCCCCTGCCCATGTGCCATCTTTCTGTGCTGGACATGGACCCTGGCACCGGCCAGCATAAATGATTGAGTTGGATGTCAGAAGTAGAGCTCTTGCCAAGAGGCCACAGCATCCATGCTAATGGGCTGATGGAGCCTAATCTAAATAAGTGTGAATAAAAGGGCTTTTACTGTGAGTGCTCACATCTATAGCAGAGAAACGTGCGGGAAAATTGCTTCATCTTAATCAAACAGTGAGCAAGACAGAAATTCAATTCATTCAACTTCCACCATTTAGCTTTTACCTTGACGTCAGCTACCAGTGGATAAAATAATGCTGCTGTGTGTGTGTGTGTGTGTGTGTGTGGGTGGGAGTGGGTGTGTGTGTGAACGTTTCGCAGGCTTCTTGTGTGTGGACTGTTTGTTTGTTCTGTAAGTCCTTAGTCTCCTGAAGCCCATCTGAGATCAATCACTCGGCCGAGCATGATGGAGAGGCCTGTCACAGCTCACTGTTGTGGCCTTGATTCAGTAGAACAAATAAAATAGGCAGCGGCATCACAGAAAGGTTCAACACGAGCGAGACGAGAGACCACACCAACGGGCATTCAGAGGGAGGGGTGAATAATGAGGAGAGGGACAAATGTCAAATCGCAAAGGCAGGAAGAAAAATTGATGATGTAGAAGAGATAGAGAAAGGCAAATGCATACAGAAAAAAAATGGACATCTAGAAAGCAGCAGGCCACAGCGCTGTTGTCTGCCCACGTTAGCCCAGCTCAGCTCTTCACCCAGTTCCTACTCGACAGCATGTCATCAGCACAGCCCTCCTCTGTTTAGACCCTGCTGTGGATGGTGCAGTGCGTGGCCATGTGATAAAAGGGAGGGGCCCCGGGAGATATTTAATGCAACTTCCCTCACACATCCTTTACAGTCTATTATGTCAGAGCGCATCAGCACAGCCCTGGCCTGAATAATATCTTTCCTCTGATTATGTTTGCCATGTAACCTGAGCACTGCAGCACTCAGCTCGCCTCAGCTGGACTTGATTCAGCAGCATTTACAAGACTACATATGACAACGCAGCAGAGCTCCCGCCCGAACACAACATAACCCGAGGAAGCCATTATACAGCCGTCAGCACTTAACCTTCCCCAGGCGCTTCAAAGAGACATTCAGGAGCGGATGGCTCGGAGGTGAGGGCCCCCCTGGGGAGCCCTCTGCCAGACCCCAGACCCGGAGCGCAGCACCGTCAGCGATAGCACCACGCTTACACATCAAACTGCCTCCTGAGGTCATACTCTACTCCTTACTGTACATGAGGAGGAGATGACCGCGCGCTGCCTGTTGGCCTGAGTGATCACAGAGAGGCCGAGGTCAGAGGTCTGCTTTTGCTCTGAGGAAAACTCCTTTTTTTCCTCAACAGACAAACGATACGTGTAAAAAAAAGACTGCTTAGATTCTCATAATGATGCTGCCAGGTTTCCTTGTTACAGCAGTCATTTCATTTTTTCAGGAAACATATTTTGTTGTGATGAGGAACTTTTCTTCTCTATAAAAATAGAAGTTGGCATGTTGTAACAACAATCTCTAATATTGCTCTTAACGGACACAAACCAGTCAGAGCCTAATGAAAGAACCTTGTGTTCCATGAACATAAGAGAAACTGACTGGAAAAGACTGATTTTAATAATTGATATAATTAGCTAGTGTGAAGTAAAGGAAGATTCTGCCATTATTGAGCATGGCTGATTGAATATTTAAATGAGACCTATATTGCCTTTTCGTTTTTCTTTCCTTTTCCTTCAGTGTATTTAAAAGTTTCTTGTGTATGTAAAAGGTCTTGAGAGTTTAAAAGCCCCAAATCCAAGCCAACGGGAGGGCCTCTCTCAGACCACTGCTCCTGAAACGCCTCGTCAGTAGTCCCGCCTATAATTCTGTGACTTTGTGACATCACACAACGTCACCATGTCACCCTACATTCGTAGTAGAAATGGGGCCAACCGGGAGCTGAAAACACAACAGAGCCAACTGGAGACACGGTGAGCAGTGCTGGCTCAGGTGTGTGTGTGAGCTGACCAATCACAGCTGACTGGGTATTTGTGAGGAGCGGCATTAAAGAGACAGGAGGTGAAACAGAGAGAACTGATGTGATTCTTTTTATGCATTTTGAGTTTTTCTAGTTAACATCCAAAATACATTTATGAACATGAAAGATTTGCATAATATGTCTCATTTCAAAATCAGATGTTTGTCAGTCATGGCTGTGATGGAGAACGGTGAGCTAATTTTATCTGATAAAGCTTTCAAAAGCTTGTACACGCCATGTTTCATCATGGTTAACATGAAGACATCATTTATTGCAAGATTACAAGGTACATTTATTGTAATTTTTAAATCAGAAGGGAAAGTATGTTTGAGTCCTTTGTGCCACATCCATTTTAGAAAAAGGAGTGTTGATGTTGAATGAAGGAGTCTGGCAGCCTGGGGAAAGAAGCTGCTCCATAGTCTGGTGCTACTCCAGCAGTTATTCTGTATCTTTTGCCAGCAGGGTTTACAGACTGTGGCTGGGGTGGGTTTGCTGTTCCAGTTACTATCATTATGATGAAAAAATATCATGTTAACCAGAAACCTTGAAGAACTGGTAAGAGGAGCAGGTGTTTTTTTGCCACGTGCGGCTCCAGCTGTGTTTGTTACACTTCTTGAGTGGGAGGGCATCTTCGACTGTTTGCTCCCTTTGAAACCTGGTTTCTGGGTTCACATCCAAAAGAGAGCAATTTGCGCTTGACTTTTGTCTCTTTGCCTCTCAGCATGTTGCATTATCTTTTGAAAGCAAAGCTGACTTCTGATATTGTATTCAAATTTAGACTTGTAGTTGAAGATTCTCACAGGTGAAAGACTGCTTGAAAATCCTGGGTATTTGCATCTCTTTGTGCGCTACACTGTGCAGTATGTGAATAAATGCATATTCAAATCAAATGCAGGAACTTCTTTTTTTCCCACGTTATGAAATGTGTGTGAGCACGTAGGCAGATCTTACTCTTATAGTAAAATCTGACAAGAGTTCCTCAACAGTCATGAATCTGCTGTGTGTGCCTGACTGGCCGTATTTACACAGAAAGCCTGTACAACACAACACACAATTCATGAGCATTTATTAGCCCTGAGGGGTCCATTCATTAACTGATACAAAGCACTCATAACACCGTTATCAGGCACATGCTGCACCCCTGGCAGTAATATTAGGAGGATCGTGCTGTAATCTAAGTGCCCTCCTGCTGGATCACTGCAGTGTTAGTCTTGCTGATGTCTCCTACCACACACCCAACGGCTCATCACACTGAATGAATGGCAGCATAAAGAAAGCTGTGCAGGTCGCTTCAGACAGGCAGAAATGGAGGTGTCAGCTCATTTACCTTGATTTACATTTCATCTGTGTACTATCTGCAACGGTCACACACTCGCGCCTCAGTTACACGTGGGCTGTTAGCTATTTATTAAGGTGCCATGTTTGATGAGAGCTGTGCCGTTAATGATCCAAGGCAGGGTTTTATAAATACATAATGATGTTTACCATGAGAGCACGCGGAATTTCTCATTTAAACTTCATAATAAACCTGAGGTTGTTGGCCGATGAGGTTTGGATATTTATTGACAAGACAGAAGACAAAACAATATGTGTTAATGTAAATACTGCAGAGTTATATTACACCTGAATGCAGAGCAGCACACAAAGTCTGACAGACGCGGCGACGCGTGGGAGTGTGTCGTCGCCTCGCCATGAGGAGCTTCATGTGAATGGATGGAGGTTTGGCTCATCTGCAGTGCGTCGGAGTCTCACAGGCTGGCAGGGCTCCAGTCCTCTGCGCGCTTATTCATCTCTTTCTGCCACAGCCAACATAGTCTCTCACACACATACACACAAACACACACACACACATACATTTGGCCCACCTTCAGCCACCAGAACAATACCACTTGATTCACACAATGCCATTAATCTAAAACAAACCAAAATTCCGAGGCGCCATATGATGGCCACAAAACAAATTATGCTAATTGACATTTCAAAATCCGTCTCTTCATGGCGGTGAGCGCAGCGCGGTGTACAATCAAAGTCCATTAGACTTACACCGCTAAAACTCAAGTCCACTGGGCTGAATCCCAAAGGTGTACAGAGAATAGACTCAACTCGACATCCTAAAGAAAATATTCATCCATGAGGGTAAATTATGCATACAAATGTGCCACAGGTTTGAAAAAAATGCTATGTAGATTTGCCAGTTAGGTGGTTCAGGGTGCGGAGGAAGTAAATAAATAATCCTGTTTAATAATTCATTGAAATTCATGTTGCTTTGCCTCTAGCCTTGAGAGTATTTAGAATGCAGCCTGCAAGGGCCCTGCCTCCGACTCTTGGTGGTGTGTGGTAAGATTATTGAAAATGGGGGGAAGCTCAAGCATGTGTGTGCGCACCTACATCCACACGCAAACATACACACACAGAAACACATATATGTATACTGCGTACCGTATGTTCCATAAAATGGTGAAAAAAGGACATAAGCTGTCAACATGTTATCCCCTGTTTGTTCCCTCTCTCCCTGGAATGTCAGATACAATCTCCAGAGTGTGAAGAGAAGTTCACACAGAGCTTCAGGCTGGCGAACACACTGAAGCTGAGAAAGATGGCAATGCAGGCACGGAGAGGGGGCTGCAAATTGGATCTAAAAGTCTTCCAAGGGGAAGAAATGAGGGAAAATAAAAACAGGAGAGGAGAGGAGAGGAGAAGAGAGGAGAGGAGAGGAGAAGAGAGGAGAGGAGAGGAGAGGAGAGGAGAGGAGAGGAGAGGAGAGGAGAGGAGAGGCTTAAGGCTAGTGATCCATGTGTGACCCATTCCTGATGATGTCTTTGCTTGATAGAATTACAGCAGCAGATAAAATGATCTGGTCTCGCTCTCAGTCAGTCTGTGTGTGTGTGTGTGTGTGTGTGTGTGTGTGTGTGTGTGTGTGTGTGTGTGTGGGTTGTGTGAGTGTGTGTGTGTGTGTGTGTGTGTGTGCGTGCGTGTGTGTGTGTGTGTGTGGATGGTCACTCAGTTCGATCATCTTCACAATATCTACCAGAGGACTCCATCTGCACATCAGTATCCTGATTCTTTTAGACTGCGGTTCATACAGTTAAAAGCTGTGACAAGTGGATGCGGTTTCTGCATATTAAATATGCGAGTGACTGCAGGGGGGTTGATGATTAAAAGAATATTGTGAAAACAGCATCTTCAAGTACTCGCAGAGTATAGCTTACATTCTGGCACTGCTACCATTCGCCGTTAATGCCAATTAACAAGACAAAACTAGCGATTCTTTTGCATTTTCCCCTCTGCTGGCAGCTGAGAAATGAATGCTAAGCTGTGATTAAATAAGAATAAAAGTACTCGCTGTGAATTAGGATTGAAGTGCAAGTATTGAGATGTTTGCATGGATTTCACAGGGTAAAATAGCAGCAGGAGTGTTTTTGGCATGCGTCCTCCTCTGTAGCTGTGAGTGATCACCTGTGCTGAAGGGCGCTCCAACCAAGCTGCCTTCTCCAAACTGCATTTTGATATGAGCACTGAAACAGGGCCTTAAAATGTTTTGGTTTTTTTTTTTACAGTATTCAAATGTGCTCAACCTTTCAGGTTGCAGCAGTAAAAATGTTGTCGGAACAACTGTGAATGAGACTGAGCGCAAAATCTGTTCACTACACCTAACTGTGCTGCTGGTTCAACAAGTGGCTTCATCAGTCATGCTAAACTAAAGCAAAAAACATACTGAGTGCAGGGAGACACTAAACAGGAGGAGGAGTGAAAGCTTCATCACGTTACGACAAAATGTCTCAAAAGAAATGCTCAAATAACCAAACTGGAAATCAGTACAAATGTCCGTCTGATGATCTCAGGTTAGACCAAAAGACGAGAGTTGCATGCAACAGCAACTGATTAATGATTCTGACAACACTGTTATACAATCTACAATCTCACATTTGCAACAAATTGTGTTTGGTGACAAAAATTTTGCGAAGTCTTTTACCTGCTGATGGTATGAAATTTAGAATAAGCGTATGTTTCCAGTGATTAAATGAAGCTGATGAGGTCAGATTTTAAATGTGTTGCGTTTGTACTGTTCTCAGTTGAGTACATGTCAAAGAGTATGAGCAAATGATCTCAAGTCTTAAAGCATCAGGTGATGAAAATAAAATAATTAATCAAATAGTCACTTTAATGTCACTGGCTCTGTTGCATTGTGGATAATGTAGGCGCCAGGTTTGGTAATGGAGGAAGACTACATGCTATAAAAGAGGTCATTTATAATTACTTCTTAAACTGTTCATAATGATACCAAGAGTGTTTTAGAAGTGTGATGCTAGACCAGTGGATTGCTTTCAAAACACACTGCCTACATTACTCAGAATGCCACTTATCACTGGAAGCAATTTATCAAAGTACATGCAGTTTCCTCGGAAGCCAAAAAAGGTTTTATTCTACTTTTTTTCACACATGCAGTTATACTTCCTAAGACCTGTAATCATAGTTTCATGTGTATAGCTGGTGGGGTCATCCTTTAAGTTACAGCATGAAATCCCAGTTTCCAAGGAAGAGGAGTGACAAAGCTCACATTGTGCTATTGCAGACAGGTCGCCTATCCATCGTGGAGGTTGTCTGGCGTGTGCTTTTGGCAAACTGTTCTGACGGACACATCTCTCTAAAGGAGACTTTATCGGCACACAAACTCAGTATAGTTAGAAAGGCTCATAAAAAACACATTTAATTCCTGCTGCTGGATGTCTCAAAAGTCAAAACAGTGACAACAAAAGATGAAGCTGATGATGCTGTGAAGCAGCGAGGGATCCTGGGAGTTGCTGTCTTCACTGTTAAACAACCACCATTGCAGATGAAAATCTATCTGACGTGACTCCGGCAGAGATGTTTACAGGTGAGATGATGTTTAGCTGCGTTCACTGACATCCTCATTCACTCTCTGACATTAGGCTGTAACGACAGGCGACCAAATGAAACACGGCGTTAACTTGAATACAATTACAGCTTTCTCCGGGTTTGAACATTGTTGGAAATATCATAACACACAGCTCACTCACGAAAAATATTCAACAACGCTCTGATCCTTTTTCGAAAATGAACTGCAGGAATGTTACATATTATATGTTTAACCGCGGGCGACTAAGGACTAAGCCAGTAAGCTAATTCAAACAAATAGGGCAGCGACACCCTGTTGTAACATCATTTCAAAAGTGAAAGACAGCAAATCTACTATGATATTTGAACAAAGCATGGAGAGAATAAAAAACGTGCGTCATCGGAAACAGTCTGAGGAAACCTTCGACACCGGCCCGGTATTCAAGTAGGAGAGAGGCTAGTATCACACAGCTGTGATTCATCCATTGAGTCGCAATGTGGATTACATACGTTCTGATTCATCCACTTGGTCTCGCTGTGGATAGTATTCATACAGACCCAGTGTAACTCTGAAACATCCACAAGAGATCAAGTCTTTATTTCATTCTTTATTTCATTTCAGTTCATTAAGCGTTCAGTAAAATAACCCTGTGTTTAAACTCTAACCTAACGATGCACAGGGACTTGTGCCAGATGCCCACAATGGCAACAACACATAGTTCGATTTGAATTTTTCTCATCTCTGCAATGACTCAACATCATACATAGTAGTAGATTACCATGGAAATGAACTCTGTGCACAGCACACATCCCAATGTCAACTTTATGTTTAATGCATTTGTAACTGCACTTCTGTTTAAGTCAGTTCTTAGTGTAAACTGTGATACAACTCGCTATGTTGATCCCACATATAACTGATCTGATGTTCAGGCCTCCTTCCAACTCCTCCTCGCATTTCATCTATTATGCTGCAGGGCCTGAAGGTGGAAGAGGGTCTTGTATTGTTGCCAACATCCAACCTAGCTCTACGATAATGAGCTCCACAGGCCCTGAACCCGACCCAAGCGTGCAAAGCTATCAGTTAAAAATAACCGGCAGGACCAGCGCTGTGGCCAAAGCATCGCGTGGTATTTCAATGGTTTAATATAATCTTGGAAAGGCATAACAAAAATGCAAATCAAGCGGTGAATCACCACACGAAATCAGGAAATCCACCAGATATCTACGGACGGCGGATGTTTATTCATGACAGGTGAGTTATGCGCGGCGGGCCCGTACATGCCTGCAGCAGAGCTTACACAACCAGGACGTTTAACTCTCGGCTTCGTAATGATACTTTGAGAGAGCCGTTCAAAGCCTCCCGTGTCCCCCGGTAACGCTGCTGACGCGCAGATTGGAAATGACTCCTGCCTGTTTCGGCCCGTAACCCGTGCTTGAGCACAGACCTGGGCCATTGTATGCAAATCCCGTTCCTCCTCTTTTAACAAACACAGACATGGAAATAAATGAGCACCAGTGTACACAAGTGGTTTTGAGCATCTTTCATTTCGCTTCTGTGTCACCATGTGGACGAGCCCTGATGTTAGATCGGTCTGCGCAGCTATAAATTTGACGCTGCATTTGAATAGGTGGCTGGATGGGAACAGCCATCATTCACTTTGCCACACGGCCCGTGGTGGCTTTAATCACGATGACACAGTAATAGGGCCGCATCCGTTTTTCTTTTACTCGGGCTAAATTGCTGTTTATGGCAATAAGAAGGCTTCTATTCCCAGAGGCCACAGTTAGTCAGACTGCTTTCTTATTGTCTTACTGCTGGTTTGTGGTGCAGAGCGCAAACACTGTCACCATCGCTGCCAACCACCCCCCCACCCCCCCATCCTCCTCCTCCTCTTCTCTGTTGGTTCTCAGAGCTATTATTTTTATCTGAAAACCTATACGAGGCTACAGAGGGAAGAGAGACGAGAGAAAGAGATCGAGAGGGGAAGAGAGGCACACAGAGAGACGGAGTGGAGCGGGAGAGGAAAACTGTGATTCTTCTGAAGCTCTGATCGATGCTACCAGCGTGTGTCTGCAATGCACGTTGCCAGCGAAAAAAGGAGGGCTCTATTGATTTGCTCCTGTATTTCAATCAAAATAAAAGTGGGTTCTCAACCCCAGATTTTCCTCTGTACTTCTATGAATTACCAGCCTCTCACTAAATAAAGACTAGAATGCCAAACGTCAAGCTTAAGCATATTTGAAAAAAAGAAAAAAAGAAGAAAAACCTCCATCTTGTTATGCAGAGACAACAAAAGACACGTTTGTGTGTGCAACTGGGACATCTTTGGCATGGTAATGATGTTTCATGTGGATTTCTTACTGTTGCTAGCTGATGGCTATAATCTTCTCATGGGTATTTGCAGTGCGCCTCTATCCACACCGCGCACAAATATGTCAAGAAGTGAGCGGGCGGTACAAAAGACACAATCAGATTTAGAAATTAATCTTTCTTTTTTCTTTTTTTTTCCTCCCTGGCACTTTAACTGCCAGCCTGTTCTCTGGCGGAAACCATAAGCATACACGTCTGCAGGTGGACTGTTATAATGTACAAGGAAGCCACCTGGAGGTCAAAGCTAATAGTATAATGGCACTTTTAACATTTGAGCGGATACCTACAGGGGCCTCTGCCACAGTGAGTTAACCTCTGCAGTCAGGCGTGTGTGCGTCTGTGTGCGTGGGATCCCTGTTGTGTACTGTATGTAACCCGCTCTTGTGTGAATGCTGCTCTAAATATAAATCAGACAAGTAAGCCGTGCTTTGTTTGGTGTCTTAGTTTTTGAGGAAGTGGATTCATAAGGGAGTCGGTGAGAGTATGATGAGCTCCCTCGGGTTTTGAGAGAGGGAAGCAGACAGACCGACACACAGACGGATACTGTTTCCATGGTAAGAAAGCAAACTAAGCAATAAAAGCATGAACATTTTCAATTCTTTACAGACATCAGAGCCGGCGAAGAGAGGGAACAGGAAACAGATTAAGTTGTATTACATTTCTACAGCAGAATATCTTCTGTTTATTCTGGTCAGCAAAGCATATTTGCAGATTTGTCGGCCTCCCACAGACAAATCTGCATCACAACAGGACGGAGCAGGGCTTCGCATTGTGGTTTCCAAATCAGCCATCTGAATCCCAGCCAGAATGAGCTCTTCCAAACACAGTCTATAGAAAGTGTGACTGCTGTAGTAGTAATAGTATTTTTTCCACAAAGCCAGTCAGTTCTGGAGCGGTAACAGGTAACATGAATTGAGCAGAAATACGGAGAGAAACCGCGTCTTTAACATGACAACAAGATTAAAAGCGAAGGTTTTCTCTGAAACCTAATTGGAAAGTTTCATGGCAGGAAATGGATTATAACTCAAACCGCGACAATGAAACTAGCAAAGTGCAATCTATGAAATGTGTAAAAACAAAAAAACAGAGAGCGGTGAGCTTCAAATTAAATGAGATGAGATGCGCTGCATAAGAAATAGTTCCCAGCAGTGGGCATCCACAAGTCACCGTGCATGAGCAAATAAGCCTCACACACGGCCCGCTTTTGGATGAAAATAGACAGCAAATTGATACAATCAAATCCAAAAAGTGCCGCCACCATAGGAGATGCAATTTCCCTCCTTTTTTCCATGATGGAGGCAGGATTTGTGTTTCCATTTTCTTTTATGGTGCCATCGTTTCCCAAACTGTTTCTTTTATGTGCCTCAGAGCCTGGTGAAAAATGGCAGAGACGCTGTATATCTCTCAGCGCCAAGGCTAATCTGTAGCGCACACGCACGGTTTATATGTTACTGTATACGTCACTGTAGTCACGCTCATTCTTTTGGTCGTTAAAATCGTGAATAGAGGGAACAGTTAAACACACTTGGCATGTACGAGAAAATACAATAACAATGTGAAAGATGGATTCCACGCTCCTTCGCATACCAAAATGCATCGGGGCCAGGCGGCTGAGTGGAGTCACAATTAAGAGTGCAAATAATCTCATTTGATCCAGAAATTATGAGAAATGTCAAAGCCTTGTGTTGCCTTTGATCAGTTTATTAAAACCCCAAAATGTGCAATTTAGTAAATGTCACATTCATCACATTTAAACAGTCTGTGGGAAATGTAATTTTACAGTTAATATTTGCTCAGCTGAGAGGCATTTCATGTTAGCTGCCAAGGTAAAATCCATGCCTTCATTTTAGAAATTATGAGTTCTAAATAAATTGATATGAGAATACAGAATTTGTCTTTTTTTTTTACTGACAAGTTCACATCTTTACCACTAGAAGCAGGTCTGCCTCACTCTCTCTCTCTCAGTGTAGAGTGTGTGTGTGTGTGTGTATGTGTGTGTGTGTGTGTGTGTCTCTCTCTCTCTCTCGCACTTGCTCTCTCATCCCTCTCCTTTGCTTACTAATGAGCCGTGAGATTGACAGCTGGATTACTGGGCTGGTTTGTAATCCTTTAATTTCTGCATTTAAGATAATCACCCTCTGGATGTAGAGCTGCGTGCGTTTGTATGTGCACATGCGAACACACGAACGCAAACAATGCACAAAATGAAGTGCTTGTATATAAATAAACAATTGTTTGTGAGATTAATAGAACTGAACAAGAGAATGGGGTGAAAAAGAAAAAAAAAAAGCACAAGAGCATGCAGTCGGCCTGATCAAATATAGATCCCAGGCCGAATAAATCCAAAGGACAAAGTAGAGCTCAAGCCGCTCTCTGGTGAGGGACCTTTTTGATATTAGAGTTTGCAGAACAAAGGCATCTTGACAGTGTAGTCCTTTAATTAAAGCTATAGAATAGCAAAAGCCCTGTGGCTTCAGAAAGGGCTGTACAGTACAATACAGAGTGGCCCTCTGGAGGCGCATTTAGAAGCAGCTTAGAAGGATCTATGTGTTGAGTCAAGCCCAACGTAAATCATTTTGATTGGGCCATGTTTTTTCATCTCCTCCAGCGCTGCCGACTGAGGATATGAGTGTTGGAGAACATGTGAGGTCAAGTGGCAGCGCAAGGTCAAACCGCTCGGCCGTAATTCATCAATAACGTGGAGGAGCTACGCGTCACTTTGGACCTGTGAGTCCGTGGCGAGGAGCAGATGGGAGAAAAAGCAAGGGGAGTCTTACAGATTCTCATGCATCACCACCGAAAAAGAAACGCATAATGTAAAATATGCACATGATAGATAAAAAAAGTGTGCTGAACTTCGTTTGGTTTCAAGTCTGGTTCAAACACACAGCCATCCTGCTGAAATAAACATTTCTGTCTGACATGCTGGAGACTGTGGGAGAGTCTCAGTGTGCTTCACAGCAGCACCAGAGACTGCTCTGAAGAGAGGCTCAAGAATGCCTTCAAATGTGTCCAATTACCAATCACTGGTGTTGGGCGGTTATCCATTACTCAGTAACATGATGTGATTACTCAGCAACGTCAACAAATCGACATCGAGAAGTGTAAGGGATTACAGTTACTGATCTGTTACTTGATTACTTCCTGTTACATTTAGATTACCTCAACATCAAACAAAACGCAAATAAAGACCAGAGAATAGAAATATGAATAAGACTTTTTTTTAACCATAATACAGTCACCTATTTTATATCCTGATTACGTAATCCTTCTACATGGGTTCCGTTTCTTCCCAAGCCTGGATATATGTTCGCTAGTTTGTTAGAGAAATGCACCTCCCGCTAACAAGAAATGGGGCTTCAGGTTCCACCCAACTTCCCCCTTATTTCCATGTTGTCCTCTCAGCTTGCTTGCTAACATTAGCCACAGCTAAGCCCGCAGTGAACAATCACCCAGTTTGAACGCCGCAGCTTTACTGCGAGGGCCGGATTTCCCGGGCTGAGCTCGCTGCTGGATGGTGAGTAAAAACCCTCGGTACTGTAGGCTGCCAGCTTGTTAAACCACGATGTCTCTACATTTACACCATATACACCTATACAAATGATGGGAAGTGTAGCTGTGGAGGGTGTTTAAAGAATCTGTTGACGGAGCCGAGCTGAGTAGCTTAAGTAACGTAGCACATTAGTTTTGCTGCTGAATAATTAATGAAGTGATGTAGTTCATTTTCATAATGAGTAATATTTAATGAGTGATGGATTGGACTTGTCCAACACTGCTGATGTTGTTGTCCGACCGCTGTCTCCTCCTCTGCCTGCCCTCTTGGTGTCCATGAGGAGGACTCCACCGAGCCCACAGAGATCCACTCCAGTCTGATTACACTGCGCGCAAAAGTGGACTGTGTTGAGGTCGACTAAAGTCACAAGCTGGTAAAGGTCACATATTGAGCGCAGGAGAAGAAATATGGTCTATACAGTATGTAAATGATTGCTTTATATTTCTTGGATGAAGAAAGCATGGCAGCACTGAAAGCCAATCACTGCTTTGAAAAGCAACAACTACGGCTTGATAACAGAAATGGAACATTGCTTCAAAACCGAGCTTTTACACATTTTTCTCCGACAGGCGCGTTCTGTACGGAGCTCCAACTCTCTTCTTTTCAGTTTCCTTCGCAGGGTCACTGTGACCAAAGCCCTGTCCTCTTCTCTACTAACTGTCATAATAATTAATCGTCCAATAATCCATCTAAATGACACTGAAGTGAGCAGCGACATGACAAGATGCAAGTGGATCATCTGGAGCTGGAGAAACACCACTTCAGCGCTGAAGACCTGATTTGTATTCAGATGCATGTAAATCCTGCCAGCCTCGAGGAGGCGGGAAAAAACCTCTGTAATGAACTGGCAGATTCTGGGTTACACTTACGGCTAAAAGGTGAAGCAGAGGTGTCCCAGTGGGAAAACTGTTCATTTCTGCACTGCAACAAAAAAAAAAAAAGCCAATGTGGTCTTAATCAAGGCCACCGATCGTTAAAGTGCACTGAGATGCAAATTGCTAATACACATTGATCGTGAGTGAGGGCGGTCAATTAAAAAAAGGTTTTCGATAACGCATGCAAATAGTATTCACGGAATACAAGGTCATCAATTGAAGACGTGGTATTCGTTTCTTCAAAAACACTGCTTTTCGCTACTTTCCTTCGAGGAGCGAGAGGCATCCATCAGAAGGGTTAAACTGTAATTTTCAGGCAATTTCTAAGAAATAAGAAAGAAAAAAACACTTTAAACTCGGTCTATGAATATTTTCTTCTAAATGTGCCCTTGTCTCAACTCCGGAGATACAGTACTAAGTCTCCAGTTCCTCGTCCAACGCAGTCTCTTTCTTATCCGTTAATCCCTTGCCAAGGACTCTCTTTTTTGGCTAACACCATCAAAAGTGCCCAGTTTCTTCTTTCTTCCTTATAATCACTCCCATGATTTAACCCTCAGCCGCAAGCCCTCGCAAGATCCAATCTGAAGTCTGATAATATCGCGGCCGGCTCCTTTTGAAGGTCGTAGGACAGGGCACAATTAGCTCACCTCTATTTTGTAAAAGGAAATGTAGATCCACTGCATAATCTCACCCAGCAGAGTGCAAACAGAGACTGTTAAAAAATGCAGCGGCGTTCTCTGACAGCCAAACGCAAGGAGGCCGAGATGAATCGCGCCTGTCTCTCGGCGGGCACCGGATGGGAATGCAATGAGACTATCTGCGTTGTAATGAAACTCCACGAGAGCACATGCCATGACCCAAAGACAGGGCATCAGACTAAAGCTCATACCACCGCAAATTGAGTAGCGCTCAGTGGAGATCAGTGCACTAGAACTAATAAAATTCACATGGAAGCACTGACAAGAGGCAATAATATTTCTGCTGACAGCCCATTTCCCATCTATCAAAACCCCTTTTTCTAACTTGCCACCATCACTGACGAAATGACTACAAAACAGGATGAAAAGCATTGTGCTGCCGCATGTACTATATCTTGGGTGGCTTGCTTGATGGAATTGGCTCAGCATGTATGTCATGTTGTAGGGAGTTTGAGGGATATAGGAGCGTAGCTCGGTTTGGTAAGGAGGCGAGCGAGATAAAGAGAAATGATGTGGCTCATCTCCGGCACCTGTATTCTATCAGCTCGCCACAGACTGCAGGTCCTGGCTGCAGAGATGAAAGAGTCTCTGGAGGACAAGAGAGACGTTCGTGAGTCAGAAGGAAAATGGCATCCCGCTTATCAAATGCCTGGAAACGTAATCCCTCCCACACCCCCTCCTCAGTTCTTGGGTCTGGACGTACTTACAAAAGCCCTGTCACTTTGGATAGTAGGGCTAGGAGTCAGAAGTTCTCCACAGCGCAGCGAACGCCACGCTGGCTGTTTCAAAGCAGATATGGCTCGGTGCCAGATTTCCCTGCTGTAGTCTAATTGGGGTCATGTTACAAGTCATATTGAATGTGTAACTTTTAGAGATGGAATTAAACAATAGGAAATCCATCGCCGAAAGCATATAGCTGATGGAGGCGTGATCCTCGCTAAATTAATCTTTTAGATTGAAGTACAGTGTGTGCAATTTTTTTTTCCCCCTGCCTGGGCTTCAATAAGTGCACTAGAATAGAGCCCGTTTTAAATTAAAAGCCCCGCGATGAAAGGAGCAAGGGAGGGACTCCGAACCGTAGATTATTTTTTCATCGAGCAAGTTCATCTCGTGCGATTCAAGAGACAACATGAGGGCTGAGGAGGAAAACAAGTGCATTCTCCTTCAAAGGGCAGCGTGGAAAAGAGCTGGCTTTATGAAAAAGATATCGTGTGCCTGGTTACTATCATTATCTTTTTTAACCTTACAAAAATAAGTGTCCATCTAAAACACTCCTCTGCTGTTGAAAAGCTGAAATCGATTTGTCTCCAACAACGATGTTTCTCTAGTCCATTAGGTCCATCAAAGCCATCTTCTTTGTCGCAAAATCTCAGTGACATAAAGCAGTCTGTGCAGTCAGACAGACATTTAAGTCACAAAGAGCAGTGTTGTCCAGCATCTCTGAGGACTAGTGAGGGGCAAAAGGTGAAACTCATCACTGCTGCCTTCTCAAATATGCGTTGACAGTGACTTAAAGAGACACTATCCTGACCGAACACTACTTCAAATCAATGCCTTTTGTGCTGAGACCACGTCCCCTTGTCCGTGTTCCTAGGTGTCTGTTCCGGCTCTCGGAGCGAGGTGATGGTTTACACAGCGATGTGCAATCACTGGAATATTTCTTTTCATGGCTTATCTGCCCTCAGCGGGAATCTGCACGGACCACGACTCAAGGCCCCGGCTGTCTGCCTGCCTGTGTGCCACAGCGTCCCTCGTCCAATCCCGAGCCAGCTCCCGGACAAACATCTCCATGGGAGCATGGGATGATTTATTCAGCACAACTTAGCGGCAGCACAGAGATTTGTGAGTTAGTTAAACAAAGGTCTTTTATGGTCAGGCACAAAGCCGTAACAGCCTTTTTAACCTATAAAGCCAGCCAAGAATGACCGAAGGGGGCACTGAATGATGCATTTCAATTCAAAAATGACCTTTTAAGTCTTGACCAGACACTTCGCTTTACCTACAGGGGACACTACATACAAGAAGAGAGGTTAGGGGCCATACTAACGTTCCAGCAAAATGTCATTACTACCTATTTACTGTCATTTCGATCACTGCTGACCATCATTGTTCGGTGAAAAACACTGACATTCAGACATGTTAGAACACGTGGTCTGGGTCCCCCTAATGAGCCACAACATAAATCTGCAGGGTCATGAAATGTTTCAAAAGACAGGAAAGAAGGAAAATCATTATTGCTCGACAGAATATATTTGTCAGGTTATTTTTTTGCCTTCTCCTTGTGAAATAATGGAGCTTATCCTTCAGGGCTCTGACGCTTTATTCAGACTGCAGGCAAAGTCTTGGCACAGACATTCTCTGTGGCATCCCACAAAGTCAGTGATGGAGGTGCATAAGAATGGCTGAGCAGATTCCCCAGACTCTGGATTTGACACTGTCATCGTGTGTCGCATTTTGGGAGACACTCTAAATCCTGTTTTAGTGACAATGGAGTCCAGACTGAGGTGCATCTGTAGAAATTCAATTGGAATTGCATTTCGAACCACCATCCAAACGTAGCTTGGATCTGCATTTCATGTGGGTTTTTTTTTGTTGTTGTTGTTGTTGTTGTTGTTGTTGTTTTTTACAGTCCGGACTTTTTAAAATCAATCTGGATACAATTAGGACATGCCAAAAAAACAGATTTGGGCTATCGAATATTAAAATTAAACACTCTTTGGAACGCTGCTCTCTAGCTCTCTGCTGAGTCGACATCTTTTGGGCTGTAAAGGGTCGGAGGCTGATGCCGATATCAGGATTTGGGACGAAAACATTCCGATATCCATAAATCAGCCAATACACACCCGTTTTTTTTGCAGTGATCCCTCAAACACAAAGATACGTGTAAGAGGGAGGATATTTTGTAGTTTTATGGTGAACTTTATTGTCTAAATGACAACAGTGCTCTGAAACAGTGAACTGCAATCGAAAAACTACCTCAAGCATGTTTTTTTCTGCATTATGTTCTGTAAAAAAAACTGTTTTCCTATCAGCCGAAACTGGACAACAAATAAGCCGATGCCAATATATCTGTGATATCAGTCAGACTTGTAGGTTGAGCAAATTCTCTCCTCCCTCATTGACTCTAAAACCTTTATGTCGGTGTTTTTGTGTAGTGATGGAGATACAATAGGTCGGTGCGCCCTGTAGTCTACGATATTAAGACATCTACCAGGAACTGAACACCCATTTTGTTGCATGTCACTCCACATATGTGTCAGCCCTCAACTCTCTCTGACTCAAAGGCTGAAAGAGCCCCCAAGTACCTTTCTTCCTTTCAAGCCAGACAATAATAAATGCGGGAACGAAAGAGGAAACCAATCTACAAGCACGTAAAGAGTCTCTCCAAATTTCAGTCTACATCCAAATGAATACAAATCAATGCCCTCCTTGAAGGTAAACAACCCAGAAAAATGGCTTTTCCAATGTTTGTGAGTGCTGCTTCCGCCTAAAAAAGACATGAATGGCTTTAAATGTACATACACAGCAAGATTAAAGAAAGAGACATTATTGGAACCGGAAGCAGAGTTCTGATTCTGCTTTCTGTCACGGTGCGTCCATGACAGTAACACATCCAGCATCCATTTAAAAACTCAGCTGCGTGCCGCAGAAAATGGCAGGAACATATTGTGACAACCGCTTGTTTACAGCTCCAGCAACCAGGAAAATATTTGTGACACATTTAATTAACACAGATTGGTGTTAATGACATCAGATAGTTTGTAGTCACACTGTCCACACTCCATCAAAACAATGGAATAAGAGGAAAAACAAGCTGCCCCCTCTACCTCAGCATGAAAAGGGCTGCGGTTCACACACTGTTCAGCGACTGGAAACACAGGCCTGGTTCACACTGCACCTGCCGGGCCACAGCTCTTTAGTCCTTCCCCCATCGCTCACTGTCCGTCTCTCCAGGGAGACAACAGCCACGGCCCACAGCGGTCCAGCGAGCCCCCAGCCAGCTCCAGAGCATCCCAGTCCCTCCCTCTATCTCATCCTCAGCACATTCATTTTCTCGCAAAGTGACAGTTCCAGGTTATACATATTGTGGCGTTAGTATTAAAGGCTTCGTCCTGCTTTGTATCCCGCTGTATAGGAAGCGGCGAGGCCAGCCGCTGCACATTCATCATCGCAAGAGGACGTAAGCCGCTGCGGCACGTATCCCTCTGAGTGGCCAGTTGGGAGGACAGAATGGCTCTCAGATTGATTTTCACCAAGAACAAACACAGAGTCAGAAAAAAATGAAAAGCAAGGGACTGGAAGCAGAGGTAATGTGGGATCAAAGCTGGAGCAGGTGGAGCACGTGCGTGTATCAAATGGACGCAGTTGAGCTCCGCCGTAGCCCTTCCCGAATCGAAATGTTGGCAGATAATATGTACACCAGGACGGGAAGCCCCCCCCCCCGAGACACGTGCGCGTATATCACAGCGGAGGGAACCAACAGACGTTCTCTGTCACACATCACATCACCCTCTGTTAACAGCGTTAGGGTCAGTGAGGACGCCGCAGCCCATTTCCAAACAGGCAGAACCCTCGAGCCCCTTCAGGCAAACTTGCTCCCCACTGACCGTCTGCACTGTCCTTGTCAGCCTCCTAAATAACAAAATAACCTCCAGAATAATTCAATTGTTTTGCTCGCAGGCGGAAAATGCTCAAACAGCTGTTCGAATGAGAATGCCATTTCCTCCCGGCAAACAGCATTTTCACGTTACAATAGACAAATATTTGGCTATAAAAGCAATAATATAAAAGTGTCAGGGGAGAGCTAAGCTTGTTGTGCACTGTTGTTGGGATGCAGCCCGCATGTGTAAGTAAGAGCGTGGAGTCGGTTACAGGAAAACAATAGGATGTGTTAGAAGCTTAATATTGGGTCCTCGGCTTTTATAGCGGAAAATCCACAGAGCAGATATGAAAATCAGCAAAATGTTAATGCACTCCTCATCTTGGGGGTCATTCCCTCACGTTGCAGCAGCAGTTTAGAGGTTTAGACGTAACGCGGCCCATGTTATAGAGGCGCTGGGGGACCCGAGGATGGCAATGAGAAGGATCTTTTTCCCATTAAGGCACAAAATTCACCAGCAAATAGAAGAGACGCGCCGCGAACAAACTACAGCATAATTTCAAATGTCAGGAGATGAACTTCGAAGTAGATGCAGTACACTGGCTGCTGCTCTGAAAAGAAATGGAGCGGACGAAAACAGAATTAAATTCCTCTGAAAAGCACAAAGAATAAAAAGTCTGGAAAATGTATTACAATAAACAATGGGGGGAAAAAAACTGTGGGGGGGCTTCCAGTTGCAAACATGCAGAGCAGGCAACAGGCCGTTTAAATGAGTCTGCCTGCCGCTCAGTCAATCAAAGAACAAAGAATGTATTGGTTTTTTTGTTTTTTTTCCCGCCAACAACATACAATCAGCACGATTTAGGTGCTCGCCCATCAGCGGAACTCCATTTCAAGGGACCCTTCTCGAGCCGAGCGCGTTACACACCTGCTGTCACGTCACGTTTATTCACATGGCACGGAAGCTGAATCACGACTGGATCTTTCTGCCTGGGATGGACGCTCTTCTGTGGTCGTGTTGCACAGCCACAACCACAGTCTGCTCTGACCGCCCTCAGCCACAATAATATATGTACTCTCCACATTCAGACACTCACTCAATCACACTGGTGAGGTTAGGGGGACAAATCTGGGCAGAGAAGAGAAAATACCATCAGCCAGTAAATGAGATCCAGCAGCGGCGGGGGGTTACCTTTGAGAATGCTCTGTCCGTGCAGCACGTCTCTCGAGACAATCACTGTGTAGAAGCTCTGGGTGAACCCCGGTCTGCAGGGGGGTTTGAGGGGCTGGCTCGCCCTACTCCCCTGAGAAATGAAACAAGACGGCCTGTTAAGAATGGGCAAACTGACTCGCAGCCAACGGGGTCACAAGTCGATCTCGCATGCCTTTTCACACCGACACTGAACCTCGCAGCCCCTGTGGCTACAACGAGTGGCTCGCACCAGACCGTGCAGCATGCTGGGGACTGGGGCTCAAACTCCTGCTTTCATTGACTATAGTGGAACGTCCTACTGAACAAAGAGTGAATACATCCTCTTAATGATGGCAATTATCACCATCTTGATCACCATCATATGTTCAATAACGTAAAAATTATGAGTCATGGTAATGACATGAGCAGTATAAAGATAATTGGTGGCGGGCAGGAAGTGTGCAGCCTTCACATGCTGACTGCCTGCTGACTGGAGAGTGAGTGCATGTGTGAAAGAAGCCGAATGCATTAAATGACAGTGTTGACACAAAGGGATATTCGCAGGCAGACAGCACTTCCATCAGGAAGGAAGGCACTCACAGCCGTACTCATTCAATTTATATCTATAAAACCCAAATACGTTGCACTTTGTTGCATATTACAGGCAACTCAGTATTAGCTGCCCATCATCCAAGCCCCCCAAAAAACTACTCCTGCACATATACTGGAGCTGGTTTTAAGATCGACGACCGGCCAAGTTTGAAACTAAAGTGAGGTAGTCATAATTCCTGATGTGCCGGCCTTTGTAAATAAACGCTCAACCAAACAACAAAGTCGTCGCCTGAGCCAGAAAGCCGCAGTAATGTAGAAAAGGGGGGGAAGTGACAGTGCGTAAACGTGCGTAAACGAAGTTGATCGCAGGCAACAGAAACGAGCAGCCCCTCCAGAAACCGCTGTCCTCCGCAATCATGCACTGCAGCTGATTTGGGAGAGAGGGCGGAGAGGCTCACGCACAGAGTTGCCGCTGACTTTTTTTTTTTTTTTTACACCACACTTTGACGGAAAATACTGTTGACCCCAAATGTCGCCGTATTAAGCTCGATTACACGCATCATGTTGCCTTTAGCGCATCGCTGCGGGGACAAAGTGAGCCTCTCTCAGACACTTTCGAGGGCTCGGAGCGGCGCGCTGCGGAGCTCCAAGTAAGCAGTACGGCAGTGCAGCACCTCCACAGTCCAGTGAGACCGAGGGGGAGACATGGAGAAAATTAACTCATCTTACCGAGGAGGCGCCCACAAGTACGGTGCACGCCAGGATGACGCAGCCAACGTTCATCTTTGCAGGACCGCGTGTTAGGAGGGGGGAAAACAGGAGAGAGAGAGGGGAAGAGATGAGTCTTCTTCGCCTAATGCACCTCAGTAATTCCCGGAGCCCAGTTTCTTCTTCTCGGGTGCCGAGTGAGAGACGGTCCCTACTTGTCTGGCGCAAAAGTGCCGCTGAGACAGAGATGCTGCGCTCCGTCCAGAGGAAGCCGGTGCCCATTGGATAACAGCGTCACTACAACCCCTCCTACCGCACGGCGGAGCAGAGAGGAGCAGAGAGGAGCGGAGCAGTGTGCATCTGCGCTTCACATCACTCCCTGACTGTCTGTGATGATGCCGCTGCTGCTGCTGCCCCGCGCACTTATGGGATCTGTTGGTAGAAAAATACATTTTCCAGGCTATTTAGATTCATATTTGAACTTCAGATGGAGCAAAAGGCGGGCCTGGCGGTGTGAGTGACAAGCAGCCATCCGAGTCTTTTCATGTGTCCATCAGCTAACCGGAGTCTATTTCACACCCCAGTTACCCCCTCTGCCCCTGATCCACGCTCAAAGTCTCCGGCAGGAGCTGCAGGGTTATTAGCTTTTTATTAAAGCTGCTGTGATGATAGACCAGACCGGCGCGGGATAAGACTGTGATGGTGAATGTATGGCTGAAATGAAGCCAGCAGCCTGTGTGATGATCTACAGGAAGTGTGTCCATTTTGGTTCAATATTCAGATTTTTTTTATCTGCTTTTTAATAAAAATGTGAACAATATTTGACTGATGTTACATGTGAGGGATGTCCTGCCGGAAAGAAGAGTAAAGCCTATAAAATAACCATAACTACTAGATTTTTTTCCCAAGTTATTTTTCCTGATTTGAGAATTAAAAGGTGCAGTATGTAGTTTCAGAGGGGCAGAAAAAATCAATCTCAGGAAGTTAAAGGGGCACCATGTAATATTTGGGGAAGAAATTCAAACCCAGAATTTTAATATTCCGAATGCCAAATGAGCCACAAATCCAAACTCAGAAATAGTTATCCTCTCCTTAGCTGAATGAACAAGTTCCCAGAAGGTCCCCAGAAAACTGTGTGAAGGTAGAGAAGTGGCAGGGTCCGCCAAAGTAAAAAAACTCCTTCAAGATCACCTTGTTGATTCAGCTTATTCAGTCATGAATAATGAAGAGAGCTTATTTAGTTTGTTAGGCATAAAAAAAAATCAGTTCATAAAGATCGTTCTCTTCTGATTAAAATATATTCCCCATAACTACATAATGCACCTTTAATATTTACATTATTATTAAGGTAATAATACAAACTCAGAAGTAGCTATTGGGCATATTTACATATAAACAAGATGTATTAGCGTTTGTATTCCAGCAGTAATCACTGTTACAGAGTGTTTGGTCAGTAACCCATGTTTCTGGTATCCCTGCCTCCTCTATCCAATCAGGACAGCGACCCCCCATAAAGAGGCGGCCCTGTCTTCCTGTGAACTCACAGAGAGCAGGAGCATCTTGTTCTGTTAGCGCAATGGCTGAGCTACTAATGCCAGTGCTGCTGGTGATGGATTATACTAACAAACAGGCCAACTGAAGAGGAATGCTTGAAGGAACGAGGAGGCGAAGAGAGCTGCCTCGAAAAAAAAGATAGGAGTCCTACAAATGTGGTGACATAGAGAGGAGGACGAGACAGACAGGAGGTGAGCTAAAAAGACGACCACGCCTGCAGCAGCTGTAAAAAGAAAGATATATGGTGAGAGAGAGAGTTTAAAAATGATCCCCTCCTGTACAGTAGCCTGAAACAAGGCCTGGCAAAAGGGTGAACTGTGCCTTTAACTGCGCTCACAATTTAATAATGTTGACATTTCCGCAGCCTCAGATCAGTGCCACCAATTTCCATATCTGAGAGGTCATGACAATTTAATCCCATCAAAAGGAATAGGACAGTATTGCAGTGTCAATCAACACAGCCCGGTGTCTGCCCCCGTCACTGCCATTCACTCGGCCGCTTTATTTTCACCACCAACTCCCTCAATATGAAAAAAAGAGAAAAGGTCTCTGAACAGTTCTTTTTCTTCTTCCTTCCCTTTAAACGGTATCTTCAAAAATAAACTGCTCGAGGCTGATAATTAAGAAGTACTCCTGGTCTCGTTGACTACAGCTCAGTGGGT
Organism: Diplodus sargus; assembly: GCA_903131615.1. NCBI lineage: Eukaryota > Metazoa > Chordata > Actinopteri > Spariformes > Sparidae > Diplodus > Diplodus sargus. The sequence goes on along the minus strand of CAEMYA010001588.1, from coordinate 3,949,184 downwards.
GTTTCTGTTCAGAGGGCATGATTTTGTAAGGTCAGAGATATCAGAAATACACTCCACTCATCTCTCTTCGGGGCATTGTGCTGCTGCTTTTATTACACTCTGGAAAAGAAAAAAAAAAAACAACAAACTTGGCAGTGGAGCCGCACGACAAGGATTTAAAGCTCACGCCTCGCAAAATAAACAATGACTGTAATAAATAATGTCACATCGCCGTATCAGTCACTGTCATTTCCTCACATGGGACCAGCTGTTGACAGGAAGGAAGGTTAAGAGAGAGGGGGGGGAGCTCAGAGATCCAGGAAGAAAATGTCTGAGTGTGCTAGATGTGGCACATAGTCAAGTGAGTCAAGCCGGCAGTGCTGCTGCTGCATTCATAAAGAGCTGGTCGTCCGCATGCTGTTTTAACTTTAAGCCTAATTAGTAACGACAGAGAGCAGAGCGTAAAGTGACCGTCCCCACCATCACCACTCCCCCACCACCACCACCACCCGCACCACCACCACCAGCAGCAGCAGCAGCAGCAGCAGCAGCAGCCCTCCGTCTGCCTCCGCAGCACAAACACAATGATATTCATGAAGTTATTGTTTTGGTGAATTAGTACCCTGAAGAGCGGCCCCGACTGGTTCTCTGCTCAGTAAATTCTGCGTTGCTCGAAGGTACTCTGCCAGTTTCAGAACGCAAGTAAATTATTCCTCTCAAGTATCGAGCATTTGCCTAATAAAAATACCATCTGGGCACTTGAAGTGAATTGGTTTAAGGCTGTGCTGAATTATTAAACAAATCTCACAAAATGGGTCCCAGTTCTCTTTTTATTGGGGGGAAAAGACGTTACTGCAGGAACACCTCACCATAACACGATGCAGGCTGACAAATTCTGCCTTCCATTTGTTATTTCATGAATTGCTTTTTTTTTTTCTCTTCTATTGCGGTCTACTAATTTCTCTGTATCGCTCTCCCTCTCTGCTTCACGTCTTCGGGCTCGGCTGAACACCGTGAGCCAAATTTATTAAGTGACAATACTTTCATTTATACGTTTTGCTTTGAGGACTGCGTATTTACAACGGCACCGTTTTCTCCCAATTGCATTTATCACTGAGACACAACATTTGTAAAGGCTCATTGGGAATTTAATGATCCTGCTGGAATAAATTAGGGCCAACCACTACATGATCACTTAGGTCTGATATCAGGATCATAATTACGGAAGAAATTTCACTTACTAAATATTTATTTCCCTGATTCCACTTGTTGCTGTAACCCTTTAGCTACCAGCACACGAGCCTGTGTACTTTTGGTCAAGTTCTGTACTTGAGTACAGCTTCAGGTACTTTTCCTTTATTATTTCCTGTTTCTGTTCCATCACACTCCCATTCCACTTCATTTATTGAATAACTTTAATGAACAGTTACTGGGCTTGATTTCAAAAAGGATGAGTGGGTGATCTCATTCTGTTTTTATCTGTTTAACAAGTGCAGCATCCCGACTTCTTTGGAATCGGGTTGTAGTGTGTTTTCTGATCCGACGCCCGTGTGAGCAGGATATGCATCATTTATCCGAGGCTTCTTCAAAATGTTTACAAGTGACTGCTGAAAGATTCATCTGTTCTGATCTGTGTCTGCGACAACATGACAGTTAAGGTTTGGCTACGTTCAGGCACAAAAACAGGACAATGTTTTGGGGTTAGAATAAGAGCTAAATCAAGTTTGGGGAAACATTGTAATTTGGTTAAAAGTCATTACTTCCTTCAGGCACCTTTTCTTGTCATTATTACAGTAATAACCACACGGTTTGAGATCAGGACTGCCTGTGATTATCTATAAAGAAACCAAAGTTGACTGTCAGTAGGAATCAGAAACCAAAATTCCAATTGAAGAGCAAACTTTTGCTGACCCGTCCGACCACACAGACCTCGGTCCTCTGCTGACTTTGTCGCTCTGTAATAACTTCACTTCCTCTTTCGCTCCGATCATAATAACTGACCACGGGGCTTTGTCACTTGAACATATGCTATTTTGGCAGGTTCCATTTTTTCCCCAAGCTGATTTATTGGTTATGAGGCATCTCTGAGCCCGTACTTTCCCCCGGAGGACCACCCGGAGCTCACTGGATACTGTTTGATTTGCCCATCGGAATTCCAAAAAAATTGCATTGAAACTTTGAATTTTTGGAGGCCATTCTCAGTTCTGCATGGACAACCCCTCCATTGCCATACATCCATGTGTGAAACGCACCAGGCAACAGATAAACAGCAGCAGTACGACAGTTCTTGTCTGAGGACTGTAATTTCTAATTCTGTTCTAAAACTCCTCTGTATGACCCACAGCAGGTCTCCGCTCTATAAGCTCATGGGTGTCACACTTCAATCTCACACACACTCGACTGCCTTTGTGTTACTGAGCGGCTTCATATTAACTGAGAAGTACCTAATTAATTAAAGGAGGCAAGAGTAAGTGTGTTTTTTGTGTGTGTGAATCTTTGCACCCGTCACACTGGAAAGAGTGAAATTCTTCTCAACCCTTTGTCTTCATTAGTTAACATTGGTAGGAAAGCCAATCAGTCACGTATGTGTGATATTATCACTGACTGTGAAAACGCTCAAGTCTAATAATGATATGACATCGTGATATCGACACATTTAAAGGCCCTCGTATAGGTGCTGCTATGTATGTGGGTGTATTTGTTATAAGCTGCCAGCTCATTACTCATTTTCTATTATCAAGCTTGCGTAGCAGATGGATGTAGCTGATTAAACGAGAACCCCAAGTATTGGTATCGCACTCAAACAGGTAATTATTAGGTGTAGCGCCGTCCTCATGACTACGCAGTGGGAGTCTGCCTGCGTGAATCCCACATCTATCAGCCAGATGAACTCACGAAGTGTGAGAGCCACCCAGAGTTCATCGGCATGACGTTCGCAGCGACGCCATTGATGATGCAACTATTGCGGCGCTGTCAGCCGCGTCAACACTGGAGCAGTGCGATGAGCCGTCGACGCGAAACTTTCCTCACTGCTGACCAAGGAGAAAAAAAAACAAAAAAAACTTCACAGGCGTCCCTGGAGTTATGTGACAGCAGAGTAACATCAACGGAACACTCCAGATTCATTTGCCTGCTCGGAGAGAGGAGAGGAAAGTATTTCAAACACGGGTGAAGCCACAAAGCATTTCTGAGACATTCGGAGGCTTTTCAGGCTTTTCAATAAGGCGGGCGATTCAGTGGGAAACAATATCGCAGCTGCCGGCGTGATATCTAACGTCGCCTCTTAAATGATCACGTATTAAGCGGAATTCTATCGAGAGTCCTCTTTTTTTTTTCCTACACCATGCGACGTGCAATAATGATGTTTTTCTGTGTGCACTCCTCGCAATAAAATATGAGTGAAATATATTATGGTAACACCCACTGTGCATTAAGTACTGCAAGGCCACGGTACTTCTCACCACGTATTGTTTGGTCTTGTGCAAAAAAGCATATAGTGAGAAGCATTGCTGCAATAATAATTTATGAGTGTTATTTTCCCTGAAGATTCCCGTCGAGGTAGTTTTCAGTGTGTGAATATCAGATTGACGCGCGCCAGGAGACTGAGAGGAGGCAAAGAAAAGGAAAGCTGCATTAAACTGTAACACAACATTTCTGCACAAACTCCACAACGCCGCATGCGCTCAGACTTCCAGGAACTGCTGTTTTGTTTCTACCTGCTTTCTCCTGAATGAATGAAATATTGATATGTGCACAACAGAAGTGCCTGAAGACCACAGGAAGCAAATGGTCTATCAGCAACAGACCAAAGTCAACATTTACACAACACCTGGAGATGAGCAGAAGGATGTGAGATGAATTTAAAGCAATCTCACCCACGATCTGATTTTCTTTAATTGAGCTCAAATTGGTTAACATTTCTGTGCTTTGTTCCGGCGAGGCGCACACATTCTTCAGCAGCACAGAGCGGCAGATACTCCTGCCTCCACAGGGACCCGACTGTGGAAACGGGGAGAAATCAATAGGCAACGGGTTCTTTTTTTATCCCAGTCTATACGACTGTGGTCCAGAAGTAATGACACAAGACTAGGGGCTGCTCTCCATATTTAACACGGAGGGATGAACCCCTGCAGATGCCTGTATCCCTAACCTTTCCACCGCCATTTCGATATACCATGATTGCCTGATAGGTGCACGGAGTGTGGCTTGACGGTGATGGATGACGGTGGATGTCATTTGAACCGGAACATCAGAATCTACTCCGCCTAATTAACCTCTCTGTCTGTTTCCACTTGGCAGACTTCCACAGCCTGTGTGGAGAGTAAAAAAGGCTGCAGAGCAACTTATCCACAAGATATTTCACCCACAATTTATATTCCACTCTGGGTTTTTTTTGTCACATTAAAGATTTGTTAAGGGTTGTTTTTTTCCGGGAATACTGCACGGAACGGACGTCGCTGCCCAGAAATACATTCATACACTCGTAATACGTTTTTCAATTACTGTTCTGTGGAGAGATATAATTGCTTTTTCTGTTATGTTACCTGTTTGTTCAGTGGCACGTCAGAATCTACGTAAGGAATACAAAGCCAGTTCCCCTGAGACTGAAGGGCACATGCTGTTTTTTTTTTTGCGTGTTAATAGGTATATGCAACTATAGCACTTTGGTTGCAAGAACGCAGGTTTGTTTCAGTCTAATAAAGAAAGTGTGTCATGTTTCATCCTTCAGGTGGCTGAGGACTTTTTTCAATAATTCACTGAAAGCATAATATTTTCAGAACAAGGGCAATGAGGTCCAAAACACAGTCACTGACAAGTTGAACCATGATTAAGTTGTTCAGAGCAGGTGTGATAATCCAAGAGTGGATTTTGCAACAGATACAAACTCAACATGTTTACGTCGAACGTCCCACTGATACATTCGCATTCGGCAAATTGGCAACGTTAGGGCTAAGTTCACCACAGAATGAAAAGGTGGAGCACGTTAACAAAATAAGAAATACAAGATTTCTCTTGAAAGGGTGTAAATGCCGTCTTATCAAACTTGGAGCCATTTTATGTTTTTTTTCAGTGTTACTTTGTTTAGGTTTTTAAAAGTCTATCTCTACTTCAGTTGTTCAGGAGAATGCTGGAACACTGTTTTGCAGTGAAGCTCCAGAAATGCTTAGTGGACTATAAAACGTCACCTGAGTTTCAATCAGCACGAGGGCGAGTAAAGAGGATGACTGGATTTTCATTTTTTTGGGCAAACTTATTCTTTAAAAGCCTGTTTCATCATTCATCTTCTTCCTGAGAGTGATGGGGTCCGACAAAGTTAGAACAGTTTCAGGTACTGGGATGTTCCGGTGTTTGCGTTTTTCTCTGAGCCCGTCTCACTGGTATGAAGTGGGCCGGTCTCGGTTATAAACACATGATGTGAAACACTCCCATACATCTGTGAGGTCACTGCAGCATTTGAATCAAATTGTGAAGACAGTTGGACTGCTTGGCTACTGTCAGTCAGATCTGATCGAATCAAAGCCACACAGCTCTGATTAAACTCTTCCCTGCTCTCCAAACATAAAGATGGAGTGTTGCTTATTTAGTCATGAATAGGCTGTTGAATGTTTACAAGATTTGAGGCTTCCTGGGGTTGTAATTAACAGTGATGAGGTTGATCAACAATGTTTCCTACTGTATTGGTAGAAAAAGCAACCCAGACGGCATCACGTTTCTTTCAAAACATATTTGCTGTTGGAAACTCTTTATTTCTAGAGGACTGTGTTGACGGTACAGCGTTGGAAGTCTTTGAAATGGCTTAGAGATTTGAAGGAAGTGTAGTTTTTTATAAGCCAGAGTGAGTCCTTGAGGTATATAGACTGTTTTAACAATTCAGCATTGCATTCCTGTTTGACTCCTGATGGAAAGTTTGAAAAAGACATACAAAAAAAAATGAGTCAGCAGTACCAGAAATATAGTTTTCATCCCTGCACAAATTCGTCTTTGTCACAACCTGGGACCTACATTACCCACAATGCAACTGGACCTCCAATAGTTCAGTTGGAGATTCAGGTGTGTTATCCTAGCAGCGGCTATTGTTACCGTCAGTCTCTATCCTCAAACAGAGATGCGCAGCGAGCCTGTGAGGTCTGGTAAGGTCGCTTCTTTCCAACTCCCCACCCCCAGAAAACTTGTAGTCCTGTAATCAGACCCAACAGATGCTGATTCAATTGGCTACAACTGACCAATATCTTCATACTGTAAAACATTTTGGTGCTGATTCAACTTAAAAGTGTAAGTTCATTGCTGCATTAGATATTTGAGTTAGCTGTTGAATAGATTGTTTAACTTCTTCTTTTAAATTGTCTTTTTTTTGTGAAACACAATTTAACATTTTCAGAACTTGAGAATACTTAAGATATTAAGATATTAAGTTGAATCTTCAACTATTGACACTGACAATCATTACAAACAAATGTGATATCATTTTACATTTGATGATTTCTTTCAGGAGTCAGATCTTCATTTCACACTGAAGTTGACTGTCAAAAGACCAACATATCAGAATAAAAATTCCTCTTCCTACTAGAGAAAAATGGTCCCTCAAGCAGGGACATTTGTGCATTAGAGCAGTCGAAAGACAGTTCAATAACTCTATAATAGTAAAAAATAAACAATATAAAACGAAGTTATGAGATAATCTTATATAGAGACAATATGACTAATGTTTATAACATAACAAAGAAAGCATGGAAATATTTCACAAAGCATATTATAGCAGGTTGATCCAAATTAAGAAAGTGTGACTGGTTATATAATGAAGTCAATACTATCCTCTATCATGGTTAGAAAAAAACACGTTTTCAACCAGGATTTATTTGAACACAGCGAGTTTCGATAATGGATGTTTTCTTCAAACTATAAAAAAAGAAGGGTCTCAGGAGAGTTTTACCTAACAATGCACGCTGGGAAGTCTGCCAATATGCTGATCTTATTTCAGTTGACTGAACTCTGTACATCACATTCACTCAACGCATCATTTAAAGTCAAAAGATTTCAAGTTAGAAGAACTCGTCTTTATAAGTTTTGAAGTGGTCTGAAAATAAAGACTGTACATTTTAACTTGAATCGACTTGAAACAACATTCACAGTGCTGAGTGTCCGTGTCAGCGTTTAAACGTGATTCTTGGAAAGCTGGTGCACTCTCCAGAGGCCCTATAATTACTTTTAATACACACTATGTAGTTGCATTAGGCAAATTTACACTTGCGTAGGCCAAGGAATGCAAAACACATGACTGCATTGTGTAGCACTGCATGTTGAGGGGCTTAATTAATAAAAGAGGCGATCTTGAGGGAAGTTCTCTTCAATAACGGCAGCCCCACAAATTCTTAATGTCTCTGCAAAAAAAAAAAAAAAAAAAAAAAAAAAAAAAAAAAAAAAAAAAAAAAAGCAATAACACATAAAAGTGTTGTGTGAATAATTCAGTAGCAGAATGCATAAATAGTGGATTAGGCTTGATTCAATTATGTCTGTGCGAAAGCAGAGCCTGGCATTAAACAAACAAACACAGGCAGCCGGAATGAAGCAGTTCAGCACCCAAGTGGCAAGGCCTTGCAAAGGAGCCAAGAGCAGGCTTCTGTAGAGATCAAACACAACTAGCAGCATTTAACTGGGGCCAGACAGACAGACAGGTACAATAGACTCAGCTCCTCTTTTCTTTGTAGCGTAGAGAATTGGATGTGATTCTCTCGCAGGGGTGTATCCAACAGCGTTTTCACGGGAAGATCATTTTATTGTTTACTTCATAACGCCGTACTCTGTATTTTCATTTGCACGCATCAGGTGATATTTATTTCACTTTGACAGAAAACCAGTTTACTACGCGGTGGAAGTCTCATGATGGAGCTCTCTTTCCCAGAACACTTCTATAATGTCAAATCTATGCCCGTTATCGAGTCCGACGTATGGCATTCTTTCTGCATACATTTCCAACGTTCTTTATCTGGCGCAGGACGCAGTCAGCACATTGGCCTTTATTGATTTGCTGTAAGCAAATATTAGAAATGGCATACGAATAGCTACATTACCATAGAAATAAGTCTGCATGGGGGAATATGGTCAAAACATTTGCATCTCCATGGGCCCTCATGATTCTCAAGATAAAATTGATCACATCACATCATTCAGAGCTACTATTTCAACGCTGATAAGCCTGCAGTTCATTTGCGAGTGGCAGAGGCCTGAATGAGAGCAGATGTAGCCAACCTGAGAGGGATATGGGGAGAAGTGTGAACTGATTGCAGAGTTATTCTCTGGGCAATGGAAACCAATATGAGGAGCCAACAGTAAGCTCCGTCTACATGGGCTGAATAGCTGATTGAGTTCAGGTGGAAGAATGGGACTTGGCAGTGGGGAAGGGAACCCCCCTTTCATCCACAGCCATCCACTTTCATTACAACACACCTTTGAAACCAGCAGCACATAATCACACCTGAAACCTGACCAGAGGGGGGAAAAATTGCCACTATTCACGAGCGGCATTATTGAAAACTTCCAGCCATGTCCGCATTATGTGCACAATGCATTCAAAGATGTAAAAGTTGGACAATTTGATTTATGCTAATGCAATTGCATTCAACTTTCCAGTCTCCATAGTGAAAGTGTCGCCATCTTTTAAGAAACCATGTTCTATTTGCAAATGTTGAAATTAATGGATTCCTTCTGTCAGCAGCCATCAGCCTCCTGCAGCATCTCCCACTGGCAAGCGGTGTTTGGGTGTCATACATCTTACCCTATTTGAATTTGCACTGCCCTCTGTGTCTCCTTCCAGGTAGAGATATGAAATATTGACTGTTCTCATCTGGGCCTGCAGCCCCCACCCCCCATTAAACCACCACCCCCAGCTACTCTGCTATCAAAGTGCTGGCGCAGCAAAGTGGAGAGAGGAAAGAGTGAAGGAGCAAGAGGCAGATATATGGGAGGGAGTTTAGCAGAAAGGGAGCCACGCATGAGAAAAGATATGTAAATCAGTGAGCGGTCGCAAATTATGCGTAAACAAAAAATCATGCGGGGGGCTAATAAATCAATGAGACCCGTAATAAGTGGGAGAATGGGGAAATCTGTGTGGAAATAGAAAGCAAATGCCAAAAGGGAAGAAAAAGTTGAAAGGAAAAAAACTCTCCTCAGCAATTTGAATGTGAATCTGAAGCACTGAGGGTGTGACAAGACAGCTGATTGTGCAGTAAGTGGTAATTATACACCCCAGTCTGCGGTCGACTGCTGAGTGACAAATAGTCTTCTTGGTGTACACTTGCCTATCTTACCATCTCTAAAGCACAGGAGGGAAGCACCAGTGGTGGGTCTGCGGCTGTAAGACCAAAAAAAAAACATCCACTGTCTGTCATTAAGCTGTTCTCAGAACAGTAAATTCAGCAGAAGGCACACAGGCAGTTGTTAGCTGTGGCGCAAATAATCTTTGCCCAGGCTTTGTTTCCTATTGTAAATTAAAGGGGGCAACGGTGGAGCTCCACTGGCATGATGATGACAGGATAATACCCTCTAAAAAAGCAGCTTGGTGCAGCAATATATGAATCTGAATACGGTGGAAAAAGAAAAGTTGGCAAGGATCAGACACTTTTTTCTTGGGAGAGACACATTAGAAGTGAGAAAAGCACAGAGTTAGCTTAACTTCCCTGAGTGATGGCTTCAGTTTTGTGTTAAATACTGTCTTCTCTTATTTTCCCATCATGATGAAATCATGGTAACATTATGATTTAGGATTGTCTGTCTGTCTTGAATGAAATCCCACACATCACCAGTCTCATCTGGGCAGAGCTCAGACAAATGCTGCTTCTTCCAGCAGTTATAAAATTACTGACTGGCTGCCGTAATTGGGTCGCTATTAAATTAAATGTCAAAATATGATTTCTCAGCAGACCACCAGTCTGATTATGGAGAAATTGGGAGTCAGGACTGCACCTTGTTACTCATCAACCAAGGGGGTTTGCTCTGCTTTCTGCTTCCGAGACATCGGCAAAATGAGCCTGTTGTTTTGCATCAGGGAATATGTAGACAGAGAGCATTTTATCATGAAAAACAAACTATTTGCATGGCGACAGTGTTTGAAAATCTTCGGCCCCAGCATGTGTTAAGCACTGTTTGCCTCTGTAATGTGCTTATTATTAATTCAGTAGATGAACAGTTCATCACAAGTATGAAATACATTTATTCAACCACATTATGTTTCCTGCTATGTGATCCGAGCTTTTTATATGTTATACACTGACAAAGACATGAATTGATTGAATTCTCTAAATGGACGTCGACCAATGACCTGACAGCAATTTTGAATACTTTGAATTAATGGTGCAATACGCGAGAATTGGCCACTGTCACAGTCAAACCTAGGGGGGCCGTATGTCACCAGAATAACTGTTGAATGCGTCTAACTGTAGCTGTCTGTTTGTTAGTTAGCTCATTTAGCCATGCAGCTAACGGTCCAGATGGTGAGTGCCGAGCACTGGGGGAGTATTGGTGCTTCCATTGTGAACACGGGCGCTTTGGATGGAGATAGGCTGAGGCAAGATGGTTAGCATGCTAACTTCAATATCTCTTCAACTTCATACATGGACGTTATAACATTAAAACTATTATTCTCAAGGTGCCATTTAGCTCAGATGGTAGAGCGGGTGTCCCATGTACAGAGGCTTTGTCCTCACTGCAGCGGCCCCGGGCTCGAGTCCCGGCCTGGGGCCCTTTGCTGCGTGTCACTCTCATCCTGTTTCCTGTCGTAACTTCAGCTGATCTATCAATAAAAGCCATATAAAGAGATTATTATTATTATTATTTATTCCTTCACATTCTGTCGATACTTCTTATTCTAATTTCTTTTGTTTACAACGACAATTCTTACATTTTGCTACATCTTAATGTCAGTCAAATGGAAAATATTTAACAGCTTTTTAACGTTGCTGCACATCCACACAGGTGTTATATGGCTGATTATACAGTAAGAATGTTCAAGCTGTGATGGGAAATACAAAACCTGAGTTCACCAAAATTGATAAAACGTGAAGGGAAGTCACTTATTCCAGATGCCAAGTTCAACCCACTATGATTAATTCAATCCCCAGCCCATGCAGCTAATCCTAAATTAGAGAGCTGTAGAACTGTCATGGTTCTGTTCACTTGAGTGGCACACCAACAGGACTCCAGCCTTGCTGAAGTGGGGATTGTCACTGTAAAATAGTTGTATTTTACAAGATTCAGGAGACCAGGTGTGGTAAGTGCAGCACTATAGTCTGTAAATGCCAACACACACCTGAAAATAAGTCTATTTAGAAAAGCATGTTTGGATAAGTGAAAATGGCTGAGTGGGCGTACGATTATAGTGCAGGCAGCGCTGTGCAGAGACATTTAGAGGGCCTCGTGCTCAACATTAAAAAAGGGTACATGGAACGAAAGATTTTGAAAACACCATACACCACATAATCTACAGTATTACCTGTTGAATAACAGCAACCTATACTCAAAGAGAAGGCAACATGAAAGATTAAAACCAACTGAAAACTGTCTCTCTCTCTGAAAAGTCTTTTTGTAGTTCTATTTTCCTCAGATAAAGGGCTGTCTTCTATTAAGAGGCCGACATGTCAGGACCAATTTAAAAAGAACAGATAGAACAATGTCACCATGTGATTTTTCAGCTAAAGTTTTAATTGTTTATTATTGTTTTATTGCTCTTTTTAATCAAGGCAACGGCGAGGCCTTCACCAGGAAAAAAACTACAAGAGAAAACTTAGAAATAAGCTTAAGACACAGGCACATTAGACATCAGGGGCAAAGGGGCACTTGCTCAAGCGCCCTTAGCTCCCCACACTGAGTGTGCCTGTGTGCAGACTTTTTGCAGTTAACTAGCAAGCGACAACAATAAAAACACAGGAGCTGGAGAGGATGCTCTGGTCAGTCTGAAGGAAAGATAGCTTTGAAAAATTAGGAAAACATTGTATTTTGACTTTGGAAACATAGCAGGGGAAGGAGGAGTTTACCCAGAGAGCAAAATTGTACCAGCCCCCCCTATCCGGCCCACATACCACATGTTTACTTATTACAACAAAGTGTTCTCACTTAGCCCATCAAAATATGTCAGATGTAGGAGCTCTCGCCTAGAATTTCAATGGGATTTAGGAGTCAGCTGTGGAGGACCCAAACCTGTCTATGTTGTATCAAGGACAAGCCCTGCTCAAACGTCGCTGGGTAGCAGAACCAGAACCCAACTACCAATGAAGGATAGTCTTCTGCCGCCAGAGGTGACACGCACAACACGAGAATGGACTGACAGGGAGATGAGACAAACCAAATGCTTAAACGGGACAGCAAAGGACATGGTCAAGCTGTAACAGGAACTCCGTAAAGGAATACAACCCTTTGGACCCCACACAGTCTGGAGGGTACAGGGGTGGATCCAGGGGACATAGGTCTGGACAATAGGGTGACCTTAGACGAGACCGTGGCACAATACCCAGTGTGTCAGTCAGAATCAGAATCAGTATCCTCTCTTGTCCCACAAACGGGGAAATGTGTTTGCCACAGCAGCAGTAAGGACAGTAGTATTATAAAAAACAATAATAATAGTAAAAAATAAACAATATGATTAAAAGGTAAGAAATAGAACTCATATATACATATGAACATAATATTGTACAAAATGAACATGTAATTATAAACAGTGTGGCAGTGAATTGTCATTTACAAATAATACATATGGGTATTATAAAATTGACCAGATAGTGCAAACTAGAATTGAGAAACAGCTTTTTTAGGACAACAACAACAACACATAGTGACTACCAAATCTGGTCGAGCACTTGTGAGGCTAAGGTACGCGAGGGACCATGCAGGCTGAGTAAAACAATACAAAAATATATGAATAAATAAAAAGGAAAGTAGGTGGAAAAATTTGGGTGTGTTTTATAGTATTGGCGCAGAAAATGATGGAAAGCATTGTTAAATCTTCTTTTCTACAGTATTTGTTTGGAAATGGCACTGCAAGAAGAACATTTCAAAACTTCTGGATGATAATATTTTTTTCCCGAACAGAGGTCACAAAGTATGTGACAACAAGTTATGTGTTGATAAGGAAGTTATAAAGCTGAATAAGGGCTCATACTTAAAAGGAAAAGAAAAAGGAATATATTCACTGAAAAAAGTCTATCTTAGAATATGTAATTGTAACATAATTAAGCCTAATAACAATAAAAAACTAAATTTTGTCTCTTGACATGAATGTATCAAGTTGTGAATTAGTCTACATTTGTTCAAAACACAAGTCATTTAGATTTTTTCCCCTAACAAGCTGTTTGTAAGTGGCTCAACAAATCTTCTTATGCAGAACCACACAACACACCATTTGCTCGTTGTATTTACTCTCCTCCAACTGCGCCCCATGTGGTGCATTCTTGGTATTTTTGAGCATTCTGGGTACCTTGCACCAACCGTCTGAGCACCGGCAGGGGTATGTTTTTTCTTCCACGTAACGTTAATCAGACGGCGCCGCATTTTCGACTGCATGCAGAACACACCTGTGCGGTGTTAGCCGTTATCGAGGGGTTTAAGTCATAGGTCGGCCAAGTGTGTCTGGGTGTGGTAAGTTAGCTCAGCGGGCAGAGACGCAGGTGATTGACAGCGCCGACTTCGGAGTTCCCAAATACGGTGATATGATTATATATGATAGGTAGCACCACTCACAACATGTACGAACCAAAATGGTAAATGCCCATTCCAGTGGCGGTTCTAGACCAGTTTTAATGGGGGGGGGGCAGGTTGGGGCCGGCTTTTTATTGTTGGGGGGCACATACAACCTGGGAAAAAAAGACAAATCCCTCATTCAGACACGGGATAAATAGGACTTATAACAGTGTTTACAATTTCAACATTTTTGATTGGGTAGTAAACTGCTGAACCCTTCAGTACAAAATCATTTCAAGAAATCTGTCATTGTATTATTGATGCAGGCCACAGTGGGGTCCAGGCCCAGAGCTATGGGGGCACTGGCCCCTGTTGCCCCCCACCCCCGGAACCGCCCTGGCGCATTCCAAGCATTGCCACCCAAACGAAACACAAAGAATATATTCCAGCTCAATAAAAATGCTGCTACACTGATAAAAATACGGGGCTTTATCTACTTTTTAAAAAGTAAGGCAACATTTTGCATCATTTTATCACGTAGATCAAACTAGAGTTGTCTTTGTATGTACAGCATTAATTTTGCAAGTCATGTTAACTTACTTTTGCTAGTAAAGTCAACTTTCAAGTTAAGGCAACTTACTTTTGCAAGTGATGTCAGTGTAACCCAGTAGATAATATTGTTTCCTTTAAAATATATTTTTTATTAATTAACCCTCTTTAGTTTATTATTCTGTCAATAATATTAATTTTGCACACACTCAGTCATTAATTGTTGCATTATAAAAAAAAGTAGATGTATGATTTTTAAGAAAAAGTAGTCCCACCCTGTTCTCGCGAGAGTTACAATGCGGAGTGAGAGCGCAGAGTTAGCGTGGTGCGGAGTGAGAGCAGAGAGTCAGAGCAGCGGTACGAGCAGATGAGAAACACGGAGGAGAAGGTTAATAAGAAGTCACGAAAATGGCGGTTGTTAACTAACTTATCAACACAGAATAACCTTGGGAAGTGTACCTACCTGAAGCAGAGAGGTGGTCGAGGACCCGTGAGTTATTGTTTTCGGCAGAGACTTGGCTAGGTTTTTTGAGAACCTTCACAAACCTTTAGATGTGGATCTGGATTCTCCTGGTTGATGGAGATGGCGAGCTAGTGAAACCCCCTTACCCAAAGGGGTAGAGAACCCGTACCTGAGCCTGAAGAGGACATCCAGCCCCTTCTTCACATTAACTGAGTGTGCCTGTGGTAGGACCACCACACACACACCTGACTCCTGAACCCCTGACTCTTTCAACTTCCCCTGACTTGACTTACATACATTTGACTGAAGCGCGCTGACATTCAAGGACATTCAATGAATATTCAAGGACATTCAAGGAACATTCAAGGACATTCAAGGAACATTTAAAGGAACATTACGTTTCCATTTGGACACTTTTATTTGGTTTTATGTTAAAGAAAGACTGTGAAATATTGAGCAATCAGATGTCATTGCACTGAATTTTATTTTAATTTCATACAGTTCAATACAGTCAATTTACTTTCAACGTACTTCGTGGCTCCATTTATTCATTGTGTCTGTGACTTCCTCTTTAAACCCTCCTCTACGAACCTAGTCACTGGTCCAAAACTCTGTAGTACCTAGTGGGTTACATCAGCTTAACACAATTGAGTTGACTTGTTTGCAAAAATTAACGTTGTACGAACAAAGACTACTCTTGTTTGATCAACAAGATAAAGTGATGCAAAAAGTTGCCTTACTTTTTTGAAGTAGATCAAGCCCCGTATTTTTTTCAGTGTTAAGTTGTGCTTGTTCAATACAGACTTCTTAGATTCAGACACGTGTCAGCAGTGTTCATTATGCGTGTATCCAAAACTTTAACAGACTAAATAAATCATAAAAGGAACTGAAACCTGTCTAGTCTGAAGAGTGTATAGACAGGTTAGAATAAAACACTGCTAATCCTTGAAGCCTTTTCTATTAAAAGTTAAATAAATACTTTAAATAAAGAAGTGATCTCACCCATGTAGCCTCTCCAAGTAGGTTTTCAAGTGCTGTAACAACCTTCATGACTTCTTTTTTCTGCAGTTGACACTACACCTGTCAGTGATGACGCAAACTGATGACTATTCACAAGTGTTAAGGCCTCTTCTTTCTGGATGTATTTCCTTAATTAGCTACTTTTGTTGTGTAATGATTTAGTGGTGGTTCATTACCTATTGAAAACAGATAAAAACAAAAAAATGCAATGCATTGGTAAATGGGCAGAGATGATTGTGCTGGTGTCATTACCTCCACAAAGAAGGTTATGTTGTCACTCGTGTCCGGTCGTTGGTGGTCGGTTCGTTTGTTTGTCAGCAGGATTACACAAAAAACTGTCTCAGCCCAGAATAGACCCCACTATCTTCCGGTGCAGGTTCTCACTTTTTTTAACTATGTGAGATTGTGGGCGACATTTTCGTAAATTTTTCAGGGAATAATGCATGGATCATATTTAGGTGTATTTAGGTGACTGGTATCTATTAGTGAGTGCAATTTGATGCCGATATAGGGGACTGCTGGGCCTTGGCGAGTGTCATTCTAGTATTGGATTTCATTTTGAATTAACAGTCAGGGACGTTGCGAATGCAGCCATTTTGCCTTCTGTTTCTGTGTACATACATTACACTGTATCGTCTGTCTCAGAAATTTCTGATATCTATTTGTAATTACAAGTCGCACAGGCCCTAAATTGAATGCAGCCACTCTGAAACTTATTAATTACATCTGTGACTCTCCCACACACATGTCAAAATGTCATGATGAAAGGGAGAGCCAGAACTGAGGGGGGCAGCAGGAAGTGGAGCTAACCTCCAGAGAACGAAGGTAAACAAGAAGAAGAGCTACCAGTCGGCTGTGTTTCCAGCATCGCACCAGCTCGCGAGCCGCGATGCCTGAAACACCGCGACTCAAGTCAGAGCAGGATAGCACAAACAACCGGCCACGTTCTGAATGAGTAGCAGACGAGCAAGTGAAGTCTCTGGGTTAGACTTCCTCCTGCCAGCGTGAAAAGCACATCCCTGTCATTGTAGAACAGAAGCCATTCTTCCACTTCTGAAATAACATAATGTTACACAATGTTCTGCAGGTAGCCAGAGGCTACTGTAGGTTTGGTGTATATATGCAGCATAATAAAATAAAATTAGGTTGATCGATTTTTGCAAAATGAAATAATTTATATATAAATATTATATATAAATATTAAGTAGTACATTGTAAGTAGGCTATTATTATCTCTATTTGGGAACGTTATCCATTTACACCGTTCCTACCTCAGTACTCTATTTTTTATTTGTTTAATTTGTTTTATTTTATTTTGGTATCTCTTTTTTTCCAATCATGTATATAATGCTTAATTGCATTGTATTTTTTACTGAGGTTAAGAGTCAATGGGCTAGGACTGAGTTTCCATGGTGATTAGGCAATACTGACTCAAGTGACTTGCACAACCCGGTTCAGTTTAGTGAGTGACTCATAATGACCTGAATCCTTAAAAGGAACAGTATTTACCAGCTCTACTCCAGGGCTACTGAAAGTTTCCTGACTGTGACTGCCCATTACATTACATTAGTGACAGTGAATAACTACTTGTTCTTAGCATTTGTTAAAGATAACTTTCTTTGCCAAATAAATGAAAAGCATGTTGAAACTAGCAATATCACCTCTCTTGCAGTGCCAGAATCTACCTACTTATAACCTAAGACTTTCACAATGATGTATCAAATGTCAGACTGCCTCATTCTTTCAGTTTTGCCCTGACTATACAAGACATAATTGATTTTCCTAACGATCAGCGTATAACGAACCGAAGCGAAAACTGCGACCACAAAACCGTGATATGAACCGAACCGTAGATTTTGTGAACCGTTCCACCACTAATATATATATATATTTATTTTATTTATTTATGTAACATTTCAATAATTAATCGCATTTTAATCTCATATCTGCTAAAGGTACCCAAATAAAGAATTTGGATTCTAGGACATTACAAAATTGTATTGCATGACTAATCAATTGAATACACTAAGAAGGTAAGAACTTGCCGTTCAAAGGCCCGAGCAACGATGTGCTCGCCTCGCTCCCCAGAGTCGCGTCCATGTCTGTTGTCACCCTGCTTTGACTAGCGACTAGGGCTGTAACGATATACCAAACTCACAATTCGGTTTGTAACATGACTTTTGACCCACGGTTCGATACAAACCTCGATTTTTTTTCTTTCTAAATTAAACATTTTATTTATGTAACATTTCAATAACTTATGTATATGATACTTGTCTGATAGTATCAGAGGTGCAGTATTGTGGAGGGCGTGTCTATCTGATGGTCTGTTAACTGCACAGACCCCTCACTCAACTTAATACAGAGAAATGTCCCACATAACAACGTTACAGAACCAAACTAAGGTAACGTAGTAACTGTAACTGTCTTTGGCAACAAGTTAAAAATAACACAGCTGTACTTGGAGAAGCGTCCCTCCTCCCGCCCGTCCTACAGACTCCTCGTCACATTTCTGCCATGCGTCTGACAGCAAAAAAAACTTTACCTCACGGAGTTTTTCTGATGAAAAAAAATCTCCGCGACGGTCAGCCCTCCGGACCGAGACTTCAGTGAACTTTACCCCGGAAGGCAGTCTCCGTCGGTTTTGACTGTCAGGGAGGGGAGACACCGGGGAAACCCCTTGAAAACACACACGTCATCATCATGACTTGTGCCGTCACGTCTCTTTAGGAGCCGCAGCGCCGGCTTTCTGTGTGATTTACGCAGCGGTTTGTCTTTACAGCGGTGTTTCACTCTGTGTGAACGAACAACGGCGGAGAATTGGCGAACGACCACTGCGGTGTTAATGTGGTGTTACTTACAGCTCATAGGGCTAATCTGGACTGGAAGTTGTGTCGCGAGTCTGCCTTCTCACTGCGCGAGACAGGTTCGTGGATCTGAGTGTCGCGACTTCAACTTCGATAGGTGTAACGTTACAGCCCTACTAGCGACGCAG
>CAEMYA010001588.1:3888367-3926305 GCA_903131615.1 Diplodus sargus | reverse complement strand
GTGTGTGTGTGTGTGTGTGTGTGTGTGTGTGTGTGTGTGTGTGTGTGCGTGTGGAGACAGGCTGTCCCTCTGTTTGCATGTATGAGTGTGCATTTGTATGCATCTGTATTTGTGAGTTTGCGAGTATGAGGTAAAGCATGCAGAGGTAATCTGCCGATCTCCTGACCCAGCTCAATTTACATGAAAACCAATTACAGCTGCGGCAGAAGGGATGTGCCTCGTTCCCGGGCAAAAAACAAAAGAGATGCAGAGGAACGTATCACAACGAAACGGCAGAATTGAATGATGAGTGCCGAGATGCAGCGCAGTGGATCATCTGAGGGGCCTGTGTGCTTTGATAAGACTAACAGTTTCCTTTTAGAGGAGCCACGGCTTCGGCATATGAAGACCCTCTCGTGCTGGGAGAAAATGGAACTCATGGAACCCGAACTATCTTTACCTCATTCATAATAACTCTGCTGCAAATGAGAAGCAGTCAGAATTATTTGTATTTTTTATTCTAGTTTTTTGGCCCACCGAAACAAAGAATGCACAGATTTCCATTTTTGGTCAGTGTAAAAAATGTCAAAGCGAGTAAACGATCTTTTAAAAAGAGCGCCGCCTTCTGCGTCGGGATGCAAGAAATGGCGTTCAGTTTGCCACAGTTTTTAAAACAATATATTCTTTATGAAAGCTTCTCAACAAGACTCACTGGGGGGAAAACATCTTCACGCAGCTCTTGAACACGTAAAAGCACCTTTTATTCTTAAACCGTGAGAGATTTCCTTCCACAGTCTGTTCTTCCATAATTTAATGTTCACCTCCAACACGAACACATACATTAAACACAAAGGCAGACAGCGGGGAGAAAAGCCTCCCTTAAAACAACTTGCCTTTGAAAAAAAAAAAGAAAACCTCCATGTCTGGCATGATGTTCCCCCAGCAGGAAGGCGGGTGGAGCGGGCTGGGGTTTGGAGCAGGAGGGGTTCAGGTAAGGGGGCAGAGAGGAGGAAATGAGTGGAGACAGGCGGTGCTCTCTGCGGTGAGCCCGTGACACTGCCTGGCCACCTGTCAGGCCCGGTTTGCCGCCTGTCAGGCAGCAGCCCGGGATGGGACAGGCAGGCGGCGGGCTCGAACATGGAGAGGCGGGGAGGATGTATGAGGGACAGATGAACTGGTGTATGCAGATCTATGTCAGGTCATGAAGACGCTATAACAGGGACTTCAAAGGACACATGATTTGTACACAGAGGAGCAGCTGGGGTTGGAGGCTGTCCGTGGCAGGTGAGCGGAAGCTTTGCATAATGAAGCTTGAACAATATTTTGCCGGACTTACTATCAAATGTTTTTGGTCAGACCGACAAATAAAAAACATGCACGAGCCGTGACCTCCAGCAGGTGAATATTACACCACATCACAACCAGCAATAAAATCAACCAGGTGTATTACTGGTGAAACGTGTTCGTCCTTCATAAACAGGCTCCTCGGAACGCGAGGTGGAATTTGCGATGATTTGTACTGTAATTCAAATGTACAGCAGACAATTCAGTAATTCTTTAGTCTATACATCTTTATTTGACATATTTCAGGTTCAGTGTCCTGCATGCATACATAAAAGCAAGAAAATAACAATTATTGTCATCGCTCCTTAATCTGCTCACAGTTTTTTATGAACAGCGTAGGGTAGGGCCTCTTCTGAAAATAACTGTGACAAGACGAGATTACTGATGAAAAGTAAACTGGCACATTACAGCACTACCCACTGAGGAAGGTAACTCATTCAAGTACTTTTGTGTTACCAATAATTAAAACACTTTGTGATTCCATCTGCATGTTGCTTCTTATCTACCTCTAAATGTACTGACTCAACCGACATTGAAAAGCACGCTCCACGACCCATAATCTGCAACTAACTAAGGCTGACAAAAGCAGAAATGACAAACCCAAAATCACAGCTCTCATTTTTTATGCTGAATTTAAAAAAGACATAAAATGGGGCTTGGCACTGGGGCGCATATATACATGCATGACTGCAGTGAAAACGCTTCAGTTACTTGAGGAACATAACAGTAGCAGCAACAAACAGAGACCCAGGGTGCCTGACAGGAAGCAGCTGAGCAGACTTTCGACTTCTAAGGATCAGACAGAACCTATTACGATGATGTAAGATGTTAAGTTTTAGCAGCAGCTTCAGTTAAAACGAGTAAACACGATTTGCACAGACTTCAGTACATCAAGTTTCAACAGGGGATAAATGAACGAGGCTGCCCTCTCTGCTCCGGCCATCTTGCTGGCTGATTTACACTACGCTGACTGAAACAGCACGGCAGCACTCACACATCCGAAGCTGTCTGCCCACTGCCTGCCAAGTCTTAGGAGAAAAACAGAAACAGAGCAAACACATCATGAATCGTCTTTGAGTGTTTTTTTTTTTTTTTTTTTTTTTTGGCAACAAAAGGGACAGGAAAATACGGTGAGATGCTTACTGTAATGCAGTACTTATTTGGAAACATAAGTAAATGGCAGATTATTTGAAATGCAACACCTTACATCAACAAAAAGTAATCTAGGAACTCCCTTTGTGATGCTAACACTTATTGTACATTTAATTCATTAATATTTTTGCCAATAAAACAGAAGAAAAAATCTTCTATTTACTTTTGTCTGAAAAACAATATATTCATTTCAAAATCATCTCAAACAAAAAAATGAAACTTCCCGACGCACATTTGTCATTTTTTTTCTTGAAAAAGGACAATATATGAGTTTCGTGATTAAAGAAATTAGGTAGAATAAAATGTGTTGCCTTTGAATTTCATATACATCAACTGATAGTTAATCAAATAACAATTTCAGCTCTGAGAGGAACAAAGATGAGATGTAGGCTGTACCTGTCAATATATTTATGGTATGTAATTAGAAAAAAATGCAACGGTGATGGAAAATCATGATACATTTCTTCAGATAGCCCCATTGAAAACTATAAATATTTTCCACATGGACATTTGATGACTTTTCCTGCATTGACTTTCACATTAGAAAAGTACGGAGGTGACGTGGATGTTTGTTTGTTTTTTATCTCGCGCGCGACTTACTATGTCGCACACGCGTCTTACTGTATCTCACACCTTCCAGATGGTAATTCGTGCGCCTAACTCTGTTATTATATACAACAGATAGACTATTGCTCTTTATACCACAAGGGGCGTTGTTGTATATGGCAGGTCGTAGTTAACGCTGTACCAGAGACGTTCTACTATTGCCTAGAAGGACTTTGGCTGTACTTAGAGAGGTCAGAGTGCAACAAGATGGCGACTTTGTACGATACAACGCTGCTACTTAGAACTATGTTACAATATAAGTTGTTGAAGTAAACAGCTCTTGTTCATGATTACAGCGTCCCATCATTGTTGAGTTAACACCACAACGTTCACTTGATTCACTAATTTGAGCCAGAGTGCCACTTCATCTTACTTACTATCTCGCACGTGCGACTTACTATCTCGCATGCGCGAGATACAGTAAGTAAGTAAGCGAGATAGTAACTGCTGCATGCAAGATATTAAGTCGTACTCACGAGATAAAATAAAAAAACATCCATGTCACGTCCAGGGCTCCGTAGAAAAATGTATCATGATGATAAACAAGCTGTATGATACGACCTGGTCCCTAAGCTCTATTTATTCCCCTACTAACTTATCAAATACATTATGTGCAAAAGGGAAGCTGGTTTAGTTGGAAAAGAAGAAAAAAAACTTGCAATATGTTTGTGTACACTGCAGGAGTGTGATTCCAGTCCTCCATTTGGTTCGGGGTCGATATATTCACTCGCCGTCATGAAAACCATCCCATCCAGTCACCGGGGGGGAGACATGGTGTGAAAATCTGACATGTTGCATTCTGTTTGAGGATTGCATTAATCCTCAAGTCATCCTCAAGCCGGTCTTCTCCACAAACAGAAGATAAATATTGAACAGCGGAGCAGTATGGAGCAGGGAAGAGGGCACGTGCACACACACACACAGTGCACGCACATAGAAAATGCGCTGAGGAAAGAACAGGCTTGTTACAGTTCGGTGGGCACACGCACACGCTCCTCACACACTTGTACCATGGATGAAGGCTGATATCAGGCCCTGTTTGCAGCAAGGTGAGGTAGGGGACATACTGTCGGAGTTCTTTAACACCACAGACCTGACAACACCACGGGCTGAGAAGGTAGACAGCTTCTCCCCATACACAACTTCAGCTCTTTTTCGCCCCTCCTTGTTCACACACACACACACACACACACACACAGACACACACATGGATCCCTGACCTCTGTGGTGTGAAATGGAGGGCTGGGGAGGGAGGTGGGGGTGCAAAGTAAATCGAGAGAGCTGTCAGAAGAATGCATCCAACACACACTTGACAGGATGGAAGTTCAGACACTCGCTCTCATCATGCAGGCAGAGCACAGGGGGTGTACGTCTCAATTCAAAGTGATTCAGCAAGCGGGGCACAAATCAAGGCACATTCTCCATATGTCCGCTGTCTGAGCTAACACTGCTGCTAAATGCACAAACATGAACATGTCATTTGCCATTATTCCTCTCTCATATTTTATGTTTGATTGTGGAGGAGAAAACACTCCGTTGAAGGCACACGTGAAGTCAGCTCCTCGTAAATACTCAGCTGTTGAGGTTTTTTTTGCATGCATAAATGTTTAAGGCGTGCTAGCAATAGACTGTTTAGCCATGATTGATGGTATCCGATCATTTTGTTGCGCAGTAGCAGCCCACCACCCAGGGGTGTCTATGGAAATCATTTTCATATGGTGAAATTGATACCCACTCTCTTCTCCTGCTGCCTCTCTCTGTACATCTGACCTAATCAAGTATACAAGATGAATATGGGCCGGTCATGTGATTAGGTCTTGATCGTGTTTACGCTGTCTCTTTCTGCATTGCAAAGGATTGCTAATAGGCAGTGAGTTATGGCAATAATAACCAAGCTTCCTTATAATAAGGTAATCAATTCAATCTACTGTCAATTGCCCCGAATTAATGCTCCATCTTTGTTCCCCACAGGGGGGCCATAATTGAGGGTTTCTCCGACTATTGACTTGTGTTGAGTAAACATCTGTACTTTAATATTCTTTGTTGAGTGGACCCATTAATTATAATTGTACCCAATTAACAAAGCAATCATTCAGACAAATATATCGGGATTCAGTTTGTTCTCTGATCAATGAGGTGCCAGCCGCTCCCTCCACATCAATCCCAGTTACTTTGTGTTTCCGACTGCACCCCTTCCCACCACCTCTTCTAAATATTCTGCTTTTTGTAGTCCAGTATGAAGCAAGTGAACTCTGATCTTCCAGCAACAGATGGTTTGTTATCAAAGCAACAGCACAAACCACCCCTTTACACAACAGATGCTCTTTGTTAAAGGTGCTATGTAACAAAGGTGCTATCAAGCACCCTGTCGATTTTAATACTCAAAATACATTAAGGGCAGTGTATCACCAGAGGTTTGGGGTTGTCCAAACATTTTGTAAAAAAAAACAAAAAAAACAAGGAAATGCACAGTCTCTAGCCAAATGACCTTATTCACAAGGTGGCCACTTTCTGTCACACAGTGGTGAGGTTTTGTCTTGTCTGTGTTTTTGGAATTTCCTGTTTTATTTTGAAAATCTATTTCACCCCTGTTTCAGGTCACTTGCCCTCCCTCATGTGTCCCCGGCCTGACGTCATCCCTTATCCCTGATTCCACCTGTTCCCCTCTCCCTCATGTGTTAAATAGTCTGCGTCTTGTTCACAGCCTTTCCATAGCCAAGATCACAAGTTTGTATATTCTTCTTGATTCCTCTTGAATGAGTGACTTTTTGTTTGTAAGTATTATCAGCTTCATTTCATAGTCATTTGTTTGCCTCCGTTGGAGAGCCTCTTTTGTTTTTCTAATTTTTTGTAATCAGCCGATAGAGCAGTTTAAGTTTATAGCCCTTTTGTCATCCTCCGTTGGAGTGATATTTTTTGTTTTAAGTTTTTCATAGTCATAGTGTGCCAGTATAGTTCAGTTATAGTCTTTTTCTTTACCTCCTTGGGGAGTGATTTTGTATTTCTTTTTTCTTTTTTTCTTTGCGGTTCTTTGCCTCAATTTTCTTGATTCTGTTTTTGTCTCTCTCCTTGTAGATTAGAAATTGTGGTTTCATAGCCTCTTGATTTGTCACCTTGTTTAAGAGCTCAAGTGAGAATTTCAAAATAAAAGCCTGCTTGAATCGCCCTAATTCTGCATCTGAGTCCTCTTTCCAGCCCAGGCCTGACACTTTCCTCAAATGTTGTGCTAAGGGTGGAAAACTTGAATGCTGGTATAGTGTTATGCTGCTGTGTTGCAGGTTGCAGGTTGTATAAACACAGGGATTTTGACAAATTGTTTTCGTTTTAGTAGCACCTGAAAAGTTATTAGACAATGAAATTCAATGTAAAATTACATATTTGATAACAAATTAGCTAGCATTAGCATCTAACCGATTCTGAGCCCACATTACTGTTTGATCACATCCAGTGTGTTTCACTTCCAGGTTTAAAGACATGTGCCCCAAATACATGTTGATATTTTATTACGAATTTCTGCCTTTCCTGTCTTATCGTGTAACACTATCAAACATTAATGTTAGTTAGGAATTGGTTGAATGGAAGCATCAGCAGTTGTCTCATAGAAGCTAATGGGTCAACAAATATGTCGTTTATGTCCCAACACATTTCCACTTTCTATTGTCTTTTCTGTTGCTGATCAAGCCAGAGGCAGTGAAATGACAACGATTAGTCAGGTTCCTTGTGTTTAAATGGCTAGCAATCTGCAACATTGGCTGCTGTGTGAATTTGGCCAGTAGTTTACTAATACATAGCAGTCTAGAGGAAACGCTGGAAGGTCAAACTTATTTTTATTTCATTTCTTTACTAAGCAAGACCTGTCTCCAGTGATGGAAAGCAACACCAATGTTAGCATCAAGGCTATCGCTTCTCGTTTATTACTGCCAAATCTGGTTTCTTGCTGGGAGCAGTTGGTGATGCTGGTGGTGGTAATGATGGTGTCTTGTCAAGAGCTTCAGTCATCGTTGGTTCACTGTTTATTCATGGACAGCCTGTTCTTAAAGGGTCTAACTGGGAACATAACCTTCAACATGACTGACAAGAGGTCAGAGTACACCCCCGGAGCAGCACTACTGTACCTCTTCATCCTCTGATGTTGTAGTGAGGGCAGACTGGATGCTGCAGTGACTGACCATCTTCTCGTTTTAAAGTGATATTACAAGACAGGGTGGCCTAGCTGGTTAGCATTCTAACTTCAGTAACTGTCTTTGTAACACAGTACTACATCTCTGACAGGTTAAAACTGTACACTGTTCACTGACTGCAGCACACTGCTCACTTTGTGTATATATAATAAATCCCTTAAATCTCTCCCCCCCTGTGTGTAGTGTAGGAGAGCAGATACCATGGAATCTGGCAGTGTCCCTTAATATCCAGGTACTGTTAAAATATAGCTAAGGAGCTAAGCTCAGTTTTCCATAATCGATAAAGACAGAACCATAAATGATTCTCTTTAATATACCCACGGGGCAGCTCTCTTAATCCGACAGACAGCAGACTTTAATTGGTAAACTTCTGCTTTTAGTGAAGTGATGTAATCTGTTCAGTGGATCAGGGAGAGGCCTCCCCCAGTATCACAAAGGCATACAGAAACATTTAAGGTCTTTCCTCTGGAACACCACAGTGCTATACTAAAGGGTAACAGCTTCCTTTTCATATCTGACAACCCTTCCTTTTCAATTTCCTTTGAATATGATTTAAACAAGGTCATATATGATGTAATTCATATGTACACTATATTGACAAAAGTATTCACTCACTCATCCAAATAATTGACATCAGGTGTTTCAATCACGTCCATGGCCACAGGTGTATAAAAGCAAGCACCTGGGCATGCGGACTGTTTTTACAAACATTTGTGAAAGAATGGGTCGCTCTCAGGAGCTCAGCGAATTCCAGCGTGGTGCTGTGATAGGATGCCACCTGTGAACCTCGCTCCTAAAAATTCAACAGTCAACTGTCAGTGGTATTATAACAAAGTGGAAGCGATGGGGAAAGACAGCAACTCAGCCACAAAGTGGTAGGCCACGTAAAATGATGGAGTGGGGTCAGCGGATGCTGAGGCACATAGTGCACAGAGGTCGCCAACTTCTGCAGGGTCAATCGCAACAGACCTCCAAACTTCATGTGGCCTTCAGATTAGTGCGTAGAGAGCTTCATGGAATGGGTTTCCATGGCCGAGCAGCTGCATCCAAGCCATACATCAGCAAGTGCAATGCAAAGCGTTGGATGCAGTGGTGTAAAGCACGCCACCACTGGACTCTCGAGCAGTGGAGACGTGTTCTCTGGAGTGACGAATTGCGCTTCTCCATCTGGCAATCTGATGGACGAGTCTGGGGTGGCGCTGCCAGGAGAACGGTACTTGTCTGACTGCATTGTGCCAAGTGTAAAGTGTGGTGGAGGGGGGATTATGGTGTGGGGTTGTTTTTCAGGGGCTGGGCTTGGCCCCTTAGTTTCAGTGAAAGGAACTCTGAATGCTTCAGCATACCAAGAGATGTTGGACAATTCCAGCTCCCAACTTTGTGGGAACAGTTTGGGGATGGCCCCTTCCTGTTCCAACGTGACTGTGCACTAGTGCACAAAGCAAGATCCATAAAGACATGAATGGAAGAGTCCTGATCTCAACCCGATAGAACACCTTTGGGATGAATTAAAGCAGAGACTGAGAGCCAGGCCTTTCCGTCCACAACATCAGTGTGTGACCTCACAAATGTGCTTCTGGAAGAATTGTCAAAAATTCCCATAAACACATTCCTAAACCTTGTGGAAAGCCTTCCCAGAAGAGCTGAAGCTGTTATAGCTGCAAAGGATGGACGGATGTCATATCAAACCCTATGGAGTCAAAATGGGATGTCACGTAAGTTCATATGCGATTCAAGGCAGGTGAGCAAATACTTACCGCAATATAGTGTATGTAAAAGATTGATCTACCACTGTTCTCCAATTTGCCAAGATCTTGCTGTCCCTCATTTATTATCATGTTGAGAAATTATTGTGAAGAAAAACAAAAAAAGAAACATGTTATTTCTCTACATTCTGTTAAAGGAGACCCGTTGTGCTTTTATGTTTTGTAAATTCTCACATATAGCTCCATTAAGCCCAAAGGAATCTATTGGAAGCAATAGGATTTCCATTGAACTCTCACGCACTTGGCCTTTTGTCTCCATGGAAATGCTCCAATACTGACCCTTCAGAGACCCTCTGTGGTTCTGTGGGTAAGGGTTGCAAAGAATTTGTATAAGAGAGAGAAGCAGAGAGATCAGAGCTTCTCTCTTTCCTTCAAAGTAACGCATCTCTTTCTGAGGCGAAAGAAATCAGAGGCTGGGGTCAAGCAAGGATATTGAACTGGGCTTCAGACAAGTCTGAATTTCAGGATATCTATGCTGACATGAAACCACCAAATTAAATTCAGTGCAATTGAATCCCCCTTTCCTCCGCTCTGAAACTCCCTCTGTTATAAAGCAGGCGGGGAGGAAAAATCAATAGTGTACGTATTGATATTAATGTTGAGCATTATGCGTCTAAATGAAATCATAGCAGCAGAGAGGAGCATAAGGCCTTTATTAACAACATGTGCTAAAATCAAATTACCATCTAGTTCTGTCTCTCAGGTGGCCTTCGCACAAGTAAACCAAACTGCTGCTGCCCTGTGTTGTTTACCTCCCTCACAACAGTGCTTCTCTGGAATGAAGAGCCTGCTGCAATGAACTTGTTGAAGTGGGAGTTAGCAGATGGAAAAGCAAAATCCCCCTCATAATTTCATTCATCCACTTCCGTCTGGCTCCCTGTTAAAACAACAATCCCACAATGCAACACCGAGTGCAGTGTGCATGAGGTCAGCTGAAAGGAGCAAGGAGCTGAACTCGCTTGGTGTTTGGATAAAGACAGGAGCTAAAACAAACCATTTCAGAACACAATGATGCAGCACTGGACAGTGTGAAAGATAAACGATGTGTTGAGCCTTAAAGGATGTAAACGTAATCTAGCAGAAACCCAAAATAAAATTATGGACATGAAATTGAGCATAACATGTCTCCTTTTAGCATTTTGAAACAAAATGAATCTTTTTACAGCACTTAGACAGCAAATGGATTTTAGATTAGTGCTGCAGCTCCAAGGGAAACACCACTGGTGCACAAGCTGCCAGTTATGCAAAAAGCCTGACAGGAGCTAAGAAGGTGTATCTAGTTAAAAGGGGATGAAAGGGAGGAAAATTTAAATAAATGGTAATTTAGACAAAACAAAAAAAGGCACGGGAAACTTGGAAGCTTGTACATGTCACTTAACACGCAGTGGAACAGAGCAGGTTAGACTTGCACACGCTGGCGTAAACAAAATGTTGCACATTCTCAAATATTTGAGACAACCTCAAATTTCCTGTATTTATTTAAAGTCAATATGTTAAGTGCAACAGAATTTAGCATCTGTATAATTTCACTGCTGATAGTTATTATTTTCCTGAAGGATTTAACGAGGCTTGCAGAGAGAGGTATGATGTGGTCCCGCTTGCTTGACTGACAACTGTCACAGCCTATCAAACTCTGCTGTGATGGTTTCCACCTGCTCGGCTCCAGTAACTTAGATTGAAGGTAAACCCAAATTCAAGCCCGGACATCTACGGGTCACTGCCCAGCTACTGCTCCATGTTACTTGAGACAGGTAACATGTCTCCTTGCACAGCAACGGAAGTTAAAATCTTTAGATAAGAAATGCTGGTACAACAGCATGGTAGCTTCATATCAATCAACACAGCAAAATGTTTAAGATGTTAATAATCATTTTCAGACATGGCTTTATGCGATACATTGACAGACAGTTCACAACAAACAATAAAAGAGACCAGCAAGTTAATATAAATTGGACTCTCAATTTGAGCTCAAATAACTACTCATTAATTGATATGTCAATCAAAAGATATTTTAAGATCTGAACATGAGCTCCAGGACGTTTCTGACATTTAAAAGACAAAATACACAATAATTTACTTTCAAAATTAATAATTATTTGAAACAGTAGTATGAGGTTGTATCATAACTAAACGATTCTTCTTTTGATTAACAAAGCTTTGAAGAAAAACCTGGACTTGATTAAAAATGTGAAGATGGATCTGTGTGATTGATGTGGTGGTGGATGAAGAGGCCTCGTCATCCTCCTTTAGATGGCTGATAGATAACAATGCGGGCATGGGCGATGGTCCATTAGGCCTTCTTCAGACCAGTACTTCATGAAGCCGGGTTTTCAATATTCATTTCAAATCTGAATAAAAGCATAAACTTGTCAGGCCTGGATGCATTTAAATATTGAATAGCCCTCCATCATTTCTTTCCCGCAGGACCAGCTCTTGAGATGAAAGGTAAGCGAGGGGAAAGGCCAGAGCCTGGTCAAGCGATTCAGAAGAGCTGATATCTGCATCCCTTTGAAAATCAAATGCATTGCCTTTGTCATCAGGGGCTCCATCTTTGATATTTCTTTCTCTTTGTTACCATGATGCCTTGTGGGTGAAATGGCTCCAGTATAAATGGTGACTGATTATAACTTAACAGCCATTTGATCCTAAAAGTAGGACGCAAGACAGACACGGACCCCTGCTGTGCCTCTACAAAGAAAGACTACAGAGACAGAAATCTACTATTATGTATAGTAAAAAAAAAAAAGTGAGAGTGACAATTAATGTGCTTACTAGTTGTAAAATCCTGAGACTGCAAATATTTGGTATTACCCTAAAGGGAGCTCTTTGGAATCCAGGTGTGTGTTACCTGGCAGGAAGTTACCTGCTCGGAAAGGTATATGTAGAGGCCCCCTGGTGGCATGTGTGTGCTATGTTATGTCTGCGCTGCCGGAAATGTTTGATTAAAGCCACAAGAAACCTACTACTGAAGCCCTGGGTGATCCTATGACAAATGCTGGTCCACTATGGCTACGTTCACACTACAGTTACAAGTGACCTGAATCCGATTTTTTCGCTCATATGTGACCCATATCTGATTTGCTTTTGACAGTGTGAACAGCACAAGTCGCATTGAATCTGACATTTTCTAATCAAATTCAGGCCACATTTAAATGTGGTACTGAATCAGATATGTATCGGATTTTTTTGAATGCGACCGCAATCTGAACAGCCAGGTCGCATTTAATGCGACTTTGACGTCATTCTGACCCGCGCTGCACTGTTTTGTAAATGAATGACAAATAAAGTTGATTGAAAAAAAAGTGTGCCACATGCGGGAGCGAGCGGGAGCCACGAACATAACCAAAACAAACATGGAGGACAGCAGTGAAGCAGGCGGCCAGTGCAGGGACAGTGAGGTTTTAGACCTCATAAGTATTTGGGGGGACACACACTGTTTTTAGCATTAAGCCATACAGTCCCACGTTACCGGTTGCCGTTGCCATGTTCGCTTCCGTAAACACCGCTGTGGCGTGATGTCATCAATGATCAACTGCGCATGCGGGTCACTTCAGGAGCGTGAGCTGTTCACACAGCAATCCGTAGACAGGCCGCATTTAAAGAGGTAATGTGAACAGCCAAACAAAAAATTGGATTTGAGCAATAAATCAGAATTGTGCATTAAGACCTGCAGTGTGAACGTAGCCTATGTTATACTAGTCCTGGCCATTGTGCCAATAAATCTCCAGTGGTGTTCCAATTAAACACATTGAAACACAGTCTTAAACTGTGGTCACTGGCTTGGCAGTCTTCTTGTCTGTAACCATCCCCTCCACCTCCTGTTAGGAAAGTCAGGTCATAAACGTGTGTGGCCTGCCGTCCTCTTGGTAGCAGAATGGACATCTGCACATATCAGTTTGACAGAGCTTCTGTGTCATTTTGTTTATTCGCAAGCCAAAGAAAATGTTGGAGAAGCTTTTTGACTTTTGATGTTATATACTAAGCTGAAAGTCGTTCTTTTTGTCCCTTACAAATTCCTCTTCTATTTATTCCAACCGAATCCTGTGTATAACCAAGACAATAGGGGATTACTAAACAGCAGCATTGCTGTGGGCTGTTGTCAGGATTCAAATAAGTCAGACTCCACTTGGGGAGGAGTATTTAAAAAAACTTTTTGTTTTACCACTGCTTCTGGAAAACGAATGAACAACCTGGACGACCGCGGACACTGACAGGCTATCTCTCGTGTAAAACTAACTTGAAGGAAGTTGATCTGGGATTTAAAATCGTCTGACTAACCAAAGTGTCATGCTGCCAGAGCATCATTTTAGGATTACCTAGAATACTACCGTAGACGGGTATCCAGCTCGACAGAATGACTCAAGCCTTCCAGGGAGGCTGCTCCATGCCAGCAATCCTATCACGCCATCTGGGATCTGGGTGCAATGATTTCCTTAATGACAACCTCAGTGCGAGGATGAAGAGGCTAACAGGGACAAGAAGCAACGGGTCTCCCTTCCAGGACGATGGTCCAGATGAGGTCTCACCAAGTAGCAGTCCAGACCCATCACCCCCCATGAATAACACTGGAGAGCCGCCTGTGGCCATTCTCGTGGCAGGAGTCTGTGTGTGTTTGTGAAAGCGCCTTCATGTGTATATGCGTGTTTAATTCCAAGTGCGTGCTCTGCACAGTGATAGCAGGTGTGATTGTGGTCTGCATATGTGTACATGGAGTGATGAGTAGTTAATTGGGGCCTCAGGTGACTCTGGACACTGAGGCATATTGTCAAAGCTGTGAATCCTCACTGGAACTGACACGACAGCCGTTATTCTGAGCCATCAAACTGGACATGTCACGACTGACCATGCCACTGGGACTGGTCAGACACTGAGAAGACATGTCTCTGTGCATCTCAGCCAGCTCTCACAGGGCCTGTTTCCTCTCTGGTGGCATACAGTGATGCCCGGCATCAAAATAACTATTCCTTCAGAGCTAAAGATTTGTCAAACGCTCCCCACAGCACTCCATGATCTACGTAGGCTTTGTCAAAACCCTTGCACTTCGCACACAATATCAGAACTTAACAGCTTTGCACCTTTCAGACCCTTCAGAGAAGTTAATAATTAGATTCAGAGCGAATAGTATAGTGTAGTTTCCTAAATCATCCATTTAAAACTAAGTAAGAAAAGGCAGACTGAATTTTTTCGCGCATAAAGAGATAAGTGCATTTGCATTGGTGGAACCTCAAGACCTTGAAAGCGATAAAGCGGCTTCTAAGAATCATTGAGCAAGTTTCCAGAATTGTGAGCATGTGTGGGCAGCGAGATCCAGTGGAAAATATCAAAGACAGATTCTCATGATATGTTAGATTTGTTCGAAGATAAATCCATGTCCTTAAAAGTGCATGAATATTATATTGTGAAGCTGAATAGATATAAATACTGTGTGCACATCACAGTGATGTAGCAGGTGTGCTGGCAAGAAGGCAACACAGGATGTCTACACTGGATATTTATCTTCTGACTTTTTCTGGTATGTATTATTGTCTTTAATCATTCATAATACACAACTGTTGTTTTTTA
Organism: Diplodus sargus; assembly: GCA_903131615.1. Lineage (NCBI taxonomy): Eukaryota > Metazoa > Chordata > Actinopteri > Spariformes > Sparidae > Diplodus > Diplodus sargus. The sequence continues at coordinate 3,911,718 of CAEMYA010001588.1, read as the reverse complement.
ATTTCATATCATTAAAGTGGGATATTGTTAAATCACTGTGTGAGGCTAAAAATCCAGTTGAAACAGTTACACAGTACAGGAAAATAGCCACAGTGAAGAGTGGCCAAGGCATCTCATCTGACTTACGCTCGGCGTGAAGTGACTGTTAACATTTCTTGTTGTGGAGTCGATCAAATGAGTGCAAAGAGATGTCAAAAAAAAAAAAACACCACAGTGGGATGCAAAACAACCACAATGTCCCACGTATAATGACACACAAAACAAGACACAAAAGGACAAGCAAAAGAAGACTTAAAGTGTCATTAAAGCATAAAAAGAAATGTAAAAAAGTAAAAAGGCATTGAAAACAACCACAAAGAGACACAGAGTGACTAAACAGAGATGGAGACGGCCACACAGAGAGAGCAAACGATAAAAAAAAAAAAGTGTCTCTTTCAGTCTGGGTGTCTCGCTCCCATGTTGGAGGGCATTTAACATTCTCTGCATCCAAGGGCCCCTGGTATTTATAGAAGTATAATGTGCAAACAGGCATGAACACAGTTCTGATAGCTGGAGGTGAAATTATATACAAAAGTGAATAGGTTGCTTGCCAGTGTGTTGATATAAAGTCCACACAGCAATGCATTTATAAAATACATTTTAATAAATATTAGTGAGTGATGAATTGTATCATTCCTTTCATTTACATTCCACCTATGATTTCCCTGAGATCTTAATTATGTTTTCTTTTTAAATTTTATTTTACCAGGATTTGGGAGAAACGCTTGCTAGTGAGCATTTCTCAGGAATATTCCCATCGAGAATCTTCAGACTCTTTTAAAAGGGAGGCCTGTCCAAGACAGCAGCATTAAAAGTTTCACTTAAAGGAACATTCACGAGCAAGGACCACACCATCAATGAGATTGGCATGATAGTTTATTGAGGTGGAATATGAGTAAGATGTTGAAGAAGGCACTTGAGCATGAGGGCGATGTTGATAAAGTGTTGAGCGGCTGCGGTGTAGGGAAGGCTTCGTTAGGGATCAACGGCAGCTTCCGGGCTGGCAGACCCCCAAAAAGCTCACTCACAGGCAAAGATAAGACAGGGCATTGTGCAGATCTTGGAAAAGGGAGCAGATGTAGCATTGGTTGGCTTTAATCAGGTGTTACGGGAACCTTCGGCTGGAGGCCATCAAGGATGCTCCAATTCGGAAGAAGTGGCTGAGAATAAGCTGGGGGAAATCCTGGACAAGGTTAGAACCTGCCCAAGTTGTGAAAAAAAGTAGGTTGAGAGTGGCTACAGCCACAGAAGGAGCCCACATGCAGTTATCTGCACTGAGGATTGCTGCAACCAATTCCATTAAAATTACTGCAGATGGATCAACCTAATAACTGTGGCACTGATCTACCTTTTTGTCTATGTGTTGTGGTGTGGAGGCGGCAACGCTTGTGGCTTTTGGAATAACGTCTGGTGATGGAGTTGTGGAGAAGAGGCGAGTAAAAAGGAAAAGTTTGACTTTTACTTTGACTAAAGGAAGTGCTTTATGAAGTCTGTTTCCATGTGAACACACAGCGATCTCTTCACTTATGAACTGCTGTATGAATGAGATATCACTGCTGGCGATGATGTGCAGGTAATCAGGTACATGTAATTGGTAGTAATTGGTGGCATGGGCGCAATAAATAGTCTTGACAAATTATTTTGTGACCTAAACAACCTTTTTTAATGAAATCAATCACTGCAGAGGTGAAAAGTGCATACAGAAAATCACTCTTCCCTCGCCAATGCATCGCATTCAGCGACGTTGCACTAAATCTTTGCTGTAACTGTGGGAGTGGAAGTGAGGCTTGTGCAAGTGAGCCCAGTTCCACAAAGACTGGTTTATAAAAGAGAAACAGGCAGATGCAGTTGTGTAAGTCTGATCAATAGAATGCAAATGCCTAAATCTGTCTTTGTGCATACACACAGCTTTAATCATGAATCGTCTTAATGCATTTTCACTCATTTCACCAGTGTTCCCCGATTGTTTGAATCTGCACACCAGTCCGGGTCCCCATTCAAAAGTTTCTCAAAGCATCGCTGCAAGAAGCTTGTCACATCATAGCAATCTTTAATTCATCAAAATCCTCAAGCAAAGAGAACAAAATCATCTGTATTCGTACCAGAAGATAAGAAAAAGGTTTCCAGGGACTGGTGATGCATGCCTCCAACATTACCAACACTCTGGCTCCATTTTCAGAAGTATAAAGTAACTCAACATGCTCTCCCAAAGGTATTGAAACCCTGCATAAAAATGTTCTGTTACAACGGCAGCTGCCAACAGTGATCTGAGCTTTCTCTTTCCCCTGGTGCAGAATGCAGTTGCCACAATATCGCTGGTGTTACAGCAGAAGCCGGGACAGCCCCGAGCCCTGGTGCACATTCTGCTAATTCGCCACTTGTTTTTCCTGGCAGGGGTGCATTCAGTACAAACCGTACACGAGCTGAATGAGGAAAGAATCGATATGCCTGTTGGCTTCACGAACAGGATTTAGCTCCAATTAGATTCAATTTACAGGTGTCATGCTTGAGATTACTTTGTTTTCACTGACAGTTGGGAAGGGTGAATGCAATAAGCAGAAATGGTAAATGAAAGAAGTGGACAACAGCAGGCACGGCCTCGGGATTATCACCCATGGTAACTACGTTGGGGATTTTAGTTGAAATATGAGATTGTTGAGATTGATCTTCTCCTCTAGATTTAAGTTCAGAGAGGGGACACGTTTTCTTCTTTGTTAATGCTTAACCACAGTGTTCGAGGGGAATGAGGGTATCTGAGTGCCGCTCCTATAAAGCAAACTATTTGCACTGACAGCCGATGATTTCACGTCTACTCTGTAGCTGCGGACACACCTCTCACATCTCACTCACTCTCCTCGCGCCACCACACAGTTTCTATTACCGTTCCTCTCCATGGGCCTTCACTTGCTATCACCTGCGTAGAAACAGCAGAATACAATCATTCAAAAAAAAATAAAAAATCTTTTTTTTTTTTCTTTTAGCCTTGGGTGAACACTCCAATTCCCTGTATGGATGGAGACCATTACAGATCAGACAGCGCACGGGGGAATGTGTCACGCTGGATCGTCAACCCGGAGAGTCACAGGTGGACACGTGACAAGTCATTAAGTCTCAGCTCTGTCCCCGTGTAGGAGGTAGTGCCCTGGGTCAAATGGAGACAGTGACTGTAGAAGTGTAGCGGAGACAGACAGCGATCATAACAGGCCTAATGGGCAGGACTAATGGTGCAATGGGCTCCAATTACAGGCCTTTCTGACAGCTGCTCACCAGCACTCCAGCTTCACCTGCACTGGGAGCGCCGAACAAGCGATGGCCGGCCAGTTGAGGACATTGTTAGCTCGCATAGAGTTATCTCCCCGGACTCCCCGCAGGAAACAATGGTCCGCTGCACACAATTTAAGGGCCTCACTGTGCATGGAGGGATTTTGGTTTATAGGGGGAGGGGGCTGTATTTTTTCACTGCGGTTGATAATTTTGTGAGAGAAGTTGAGGTAATTTTGCGACACAAGCATTCAACCTCTTCACCTGTCTTCAGACGTTTTGTTTGTTGACAGGAAGGATTGCATCATTTCGTGTCCTCGAAGACATTCTCATTGAGCAACGCTGCTTTCTGGCGTCATCATTTAGTTCATCGCTAATGTCAATATGTCTGGAGAAAGCTGAGTTTGGAGTCATCAGTCGACAGCAGCGATTTATCACCGTATGTTGTTTTCCCAGGGTTCCGATCAAAATATTAATTGTGCCGCTGCGCTGGGCTTCGCCGCTTCAATCCACCTGTGAGCAGCGCATTGAATAAAGAGTAGGTCGTTCCTTGGAAAGCCCGCTCCGCTAATGTTCCCCAGCATTATGAACACACATTTGTCTTCCAGGAGGGCAGCTTGTCCTGCTAGTGAATTACTCTCCAGCGCTTGAGAAATATTCATTCACTTACTGCCGGAGCAACCTGTCTGCTTTCCGCCCTTCTAAATGGCTCTGGATCATTATCAGTGATAGAAGGGTTTTATGGTTGGCATGAGCTTTGTTTACAGTATGTGTCTGGCTGAACACACAAGCTCAGCATTTGTGTTGATGGATTAAAGCTTGTTACGATGGCAGAAGCATTCAGGCCATCAGAGAGGCATGCCACCCCTCAGCACACAAATCATGTATTTTGATTTATTTGATTTATAGCAGCTTGGGGGTGATGGATTTATAGTATTGGCCATCATTTCTATTGATTCTGATAATAATGTAATCACCTAATTAATTCCTGAGATCTGGGTACGCATTCGCAGAGGGTTATTAACATGGTTAGGGAAATGTCTCTAATGATCCTTCAACATGCTGATTTCTTTTGAGCAATGTCCCAAGTCTAAACTTTAGTAAGAAGACTGGACCTCATGCATGAACAACTCATCCAAACAGAGTTGTTCTTAAAATATGCAATGTGGTCTGAATTCTATGTTCTATGTTTTTTTTTTGTTAAATTATCAACAGAAAGTGGCGATGCAGAAATGTCTACTGACGTTAGTATGCAATCTCTGGTTCTGCGCTGCCCAGCAATGGTTTAGAGTGATTTTTGAGGTGGCCACATCTTGCAAACTGTGTGTTGCCATATCACAATAAATAAAAAAGAAAAACATAATGTAAATCATTTTCTGTCGGCCATTTTTAGTGTGTTTAACATTATGGCCTGCAACACAATCAAAGTTTCTGTTTACATTCAGTGTTACTCCATCGTTAATCCATTGTGTCCTCGTGAAACCTTGGGAAGCTGAATTTACTTTATATTTTGAAACCTGCTTTGTTTACATCCATTACTTTACTTTGTTTGGCGCGCTGCTGTGTCTCTTGGCTGTTACCACCACCTGTAGCTCAGTGGAATGGTGTGGATCCGTTGGCAGGAAGGCATACCTTGTCACTTGAATGCACATGCGTGTGCATGTCCGTGCGCACAAACTAACAAAACAGGGGCCCACTCATAAAAACATTGCTCTGTAACGTTGTCAAAAACTCCACGGGGTGCCTCAAAGCAAGACAAATGGCATCTAACTCCACATCAAAACATTCCTCCTTTTTTCTTCCACAGTACCACTTTGTTTTACAGCCATAGTAGAATCACCAATAAATGCTTTTTTATCTGTTTTTGTGGACCAAAAAGACTTCCAGGTTCAAAGTGAGATGTACTTTTCACTGTTTTGTGAATGACACTTGCCCACAAATAGAAATACAAATAGACCTTTCACGGAGAGTTAAAAAAACTTTCACATGAAGTAATTTTGTGAACGTTTGTTCAGTAAAGAAAATGTGGATTACAGAAGTAACTAAGAGACATCTAGAAATACAGAAATATTCTTATATGAGGCTCATGTATTAATCTTGAAGCAGAATTATCCTTTGAAGGAAAGACACGTAAAAACTTCCCCCGATCGAGAACACACTGTAAGTAGGTTACCAGATAGTGATAGTATATCTTACTTAATTCGAGTGTATATGACATGTAGTTAGTAGTTATATGCAGCCTTCTCAATATTGAATCAGTGTGCTCATCTAACATCTCTAACTCACCACTACCTGGACCTCTGCGTGCCAATTACCTAACAGATAATATCCGTGGTGACTATGTGACTCGATGGTTCATTACCACACTGAACCTGAACCAACATTAGCCTCTCCCAAGTAAGGTTATATACATACTCAATATTGCATTTAGATAGGCTGACCTCAGCAGTTGCGGTTTAACATGCCAACTCTCAGAGCTCTGCAGAAGACTTCACAGCTCTATTATAAAAGTCAGTGGGTCACACTGTGAACAGACATTATTCTCATATTAAATAGCGATGGGCTCTCACATACCATCTAACTCAGACCATTTGTTATTCCACAGGCAAGTGCACACTCCACACAGGGAGTCTGGAGGATCAGGCTGCACTTTCTTCATTCGCATTTTCCCTGCTTAAAAGATCCGTGCCTCTGAAATGGTTTTGCATGAATAATGTATAATTACCACACTGAAATCCTTAAATGCAAAACATGTAATTTCTCTCTATCTCTCAAAACAAGACAAAAGATCGAGTGTTGTGTGGGAACAGCTGGGCGAAGTTGAGGGGGGCAAATCTCTAGCTGCTGATCAGAAGCGTCTGACTCTGGAGGAGTGAGCCGGGTGCAGAGCCAGACCATCTGAAGGAATAAACACCCGGAGCCACATCGAAATCTGCCGTTTACTGACAGGGGGAGAGCTCAGGGACTCTTTAGAACTTTCAGAACTTAAAAGTGGATTTTACTTCACTCTTGTTTATCAACCTGGCTGCAGCAGTGATCCGCAGAGAGGACCTCCATTGGTTGGGTGTTTATATGCTGGCTGCTGACAGGCGCTGGAGGGGAAATGTGCTTCGCTACATGAACGTAAGGTCACTGAGAGGACAAAGAGGAAAAAGAGGAGAGAGAAACGGAGTCTCTGGTGAGTGCTGAATTCACTGAGAGGTGACCTGAATTTAGACACGGGGACAAACACAACTTCAGTGTGTGTAATTGTGCTGTAGCTTACTGCTAATGTACAGTAATCTAGGTGTTGGGGTGAATAGACACAAATCATTGAACACACCAGTACTGACTCATGTACATATGTTCACAGCCAGATAATGTTTTAAAGCTTTATTCACATAAAGTGTAGTCCTGTTCCCCAACTTTCCTATCTCCAAAGTAGTGGCAGGCCACAGAATGATTGAATCAGATTTCTCTGAGTTTGAACATTGTTGGAAACAATTAGGACAGTGAATATATACCAACAACTAAAACAACAACTTATACTGCTTGATACAAGTCCATTCTTAGTGTATGAGGACTTTATGAGCAAGAATAAAGTCTTTTGACTGGAGGGGGGCTTAAAATGTCATTTCTTATCCTGTATGGCCAGGCTGGCGTGGACTGCAAGTGTATATGGCAGCATGTGGTGCACAATTAAATACCATCATGCTTTAATAGTATGGATGCTTTTTAACACTGGTGGCACTACATTTAGTGCCAGTGTTACAGCATGGTTGATTGTGTTTTATAAAAGCTCTGTTGTTCAGTCACTGAAGATGGACTCAAATGAACATGATAGCTCGTATAGTGTGTTATTTTTGCCACTGAAAAATTGCTGTTTGAGCAACAAGCCTGTTTGCTGTCTATGTTTTTGTTTTGGCTCCTTTTCTGTCCATGGTGTCAGTCATCGGGTCGAAAACAACTAATTCCCTGAAGAGGCCTCTGAAAAGAGGCTCGGAAAAAACCTCAGTTTTCGCTCTCCTCGTTCCCTTTCAAAACCAGTGTTTGCTACATAAGGGACCTTTCCTCCCATGGTGCATAGCTTTTGTCTGAACGAGAGGGAAATAGATAAGTAAGTCTCTTCTTCCCTTCTTCAAGCCGTATCTGTTTTATAGGGAGTCTCCAGAAGAATTTCCATGTCATTTAAGGTCTGGCCCGGAGACGAGTGGTAGTCAGAGGTGTAAAATTTGCCCTTATCTACCCTCTACACACACACACACTGACATGTATTTATCCCCTTGCTGCTTTACTACAGGCAGTGGCAGTGCTATCCTTTACTGCCAAATCAGCTCATAATGTTGAAGCACGGTATTTCAAAAGTATAGAGCAGAAAAAGATTTTAAAGGCGGGTTGTTTAGCCAAAGACTTTGATTGTAAGCGTGCATCTATGGAAACAAAGATGAATACTTTCAGACAGTGGAGATGTAATCTTAGTTCAGGTAATGACAGCATACCTGGAGGTACTGTTCGGGTTTTATGTACAGCCACCTGTCTGCCAATGAGTAGCGCAGTGCACCAGAATTTTTGTGAGAGCAGAGCATTTATATGTTGTTTCCTTCACTTTCCACAGACTGAAACAAGTACGGAGACACAGAGTACACAGTAAGAGTGTGCTTATCTTCTCTCTGTGCAGCTAGAGTGCCTTTTATATATATGATATCTGCTATATTTGTTTTTGCAAGTTATACAGCTCCTCTCTCCTCTGTTTTCACAAAATATTTGACAACCCTGTGCGTGCAACACCAGCTTTACGCCGTGTATCTCCCCTCATCGCCTTACATGAATCACTGCAACAGCAACACATGTAGGATGTCGCAGAGGGTAAACCACTGACGCTAACTTATTTGATATCTATAAGAAGTATATGAACACTTAGCCTGAGAAACCCATACACAACTCTGGTACAACATCTGGTAAAATGATGGATCATTTCTCACTTGTTGATATTTGTGCAGAGAGCTTAAAATGTGCCGAAAGCCAGATTTTTGCCATGATCTATGGCTGCAGTTGTCTGTGTTGTGTTTTTGTACTTGTGTGTTCTGTTTGCTTGCAGAGGTGCACTGGAAGGCTGGGCGGAGCCACATGCACCTGCAATAGGTTGATAATCAGCGCCTGTGTTAAAGCCCGGATCCTCACGTTACCTGCTGCCAGATGATTTCATTAACCACCCTCGGTATATGGCTCAGTCGCTAGCGTCTGTTAAATTTGCTCTGATGTATATGTGTCTTCCAGTGCTTCCACTAACTTGCTTTGCCTTCAGTGACCTCCTGATCATAGACCGACCAGTGACTCTGCTTTAGTGTGCCAATTCCTCAGCACCTCTGCAGCACTCCACCTGCCCTGCGCTCCTCCGAGCGCCTTCACCCGACACAGCTCTCCAGCGCCTCCGTGAGCTACCCCACTGCCATCCTCCACCGCATGGACCAAGCCCCAGCAGTCTTCAATTCCAACCTTCACCTGCTGTGACTTTACGTGTGTTTCTCATAAGTACCTTTTCGTCCAGCTCCAGCCTCGTGTCCCTTTTGGGTTAACCAGATTTGTTACAATTGTGTTACCTTTGGATAGAGCCAGACCAGTTGTTTCTCCCTGTTTCCAGCTGGATTCTGAGCGAAGCTAACTGGCTGCTGAAGTGTTTCATTGTGTCTTTTAGACTATAACCGTAACTCCTCTAACCTGATGTATCAGATGGTTTGTTATATAGACCCATCTGGGAAGTATTTTTAGAAACCCGATCGCTGTTTGAAAATGAGCTAAGAAATATTTGCCAGGCAATTGGACGAACTACCTGTCTATCAGCGGAGCCAGTTGCTAAATCAAACTCTTACCGAAGTCAGTCGAAAGAAGGGCGAAAGCCTTACTTGCCGAATTTGGTCTCCTTTCAATTAAGTAAACTCTCCAGTTCGGTTCGGTTCTCCAAAACCGATGCTAGCAGCATGTACGCTAACCTCATTAGGATGTGCCATTGCTGTTCTCGAACAAACAGTTGTTTCTCTTGCTGGTTGATCATTTGTCAGTAGCCTCCAGTTACAGATGCTGTAACACTCCGTTCTACATCACACTGCTGCATATATTTATATTCTGTGTAAATATACAACATCAATCATAACTCCCATCCTTGCTGGAGTGAGTTAGGCACAATGTGATGTAATGTTGGCTTCAACTGAACATTGATGTACTTCTGTCTGTGCTACCAAAATCCAAAAAAGAGCCGTCTGTTTACAGCACGCTGGCTGCTAGGCGCATGCATCTGTACGTGTAACACACAAGCAGCACACTTCCACATTCATAAATCTCATTTGTTGTCCAGTCTACCTGCACATCATCTAATCTCAATTCATCACAAAGATCTACACTTTCTGCCATGGTACACTTAGTTTATGACTGTGAGACGTGTTACCTAATGAGTGTCATCAACCTGCATACACTGGAGATGATTATGCGTGCTGGAGCTGCAGCGGTATGATGTAAAACGGAGTGTTCCCGTTCTAATCACTGGAAATAATCAGAGCAACCATCCATCCATTTATTTGTCCCTTTTCCAACATCACTGATCCTCAATCACACCGCAGGACTTGTTCACGCACTGGATGAAAGACAAAGAAAAGCATCAGCAGCGCTGCGTTGTGTTGACTTTGGCTCGTTTGCCCTTGGACTTTTAGATACAACCATGACAACGGAAAAGAGCATCTCCGCCACAGCACACACACACACACTCAAAGATTAGTTTTTAAATAGTTTATATTTACAAGCAACCAGAAGCGCAGATCATTTTTGTGTGCAGACGGAGAAGGAAGTGGGAGAAACTTTTAAAGTGAGCAGCCTTAACTGAAATAATGAGCCACCATGTTAGAATTACTCTGAGAAACACGTCTCCTGCCGCATTCGTGACACATCAGAGTTATCCTAATTGCCAGTTTCTGACTGGTAAATAGTGTTCACTTCAACATCCCAATTACATCTGGGATCTTTGCAAGGGGGACGTCACCAATGCTATACATAAAGATCAGTTTACTTGTAATGAGGAGAACTAATCAGCTGGTGAAAACGTGTCTTCTGTGGCTGCAGAGGAGCTTTTCTGATGTTTGAACACAACCCTGATGATGTCGTTAGGGTAATCTCAACTTGGGCTCTGTAAATACAAATTTCAAAGAGAAAACGTCTGTTAAAAACTGGAGGGTTGAGTTAATTCAGCACCATGCAAGAAAGCAAAGAGCAGCGGACTGAGACAACCACTGCTCTCAGCCACCCGACCTGACCGGACGGACTGTCCCAGGTGAGTGTGCTGCATTTTCCAATAAAGAATTAAGAGACAAACAGCGTTTAGAGATGGTGGGCCCTATTATGTGTGCATAGTGAGCCCATAATTCTCTATAATAAAAATGTAAATATAACCACTTTTGTGTTATATTTAGGTTATATTATATATATATTTTCAAAAAACAAACTGTCATTTCCCAGAACTGAACATCGTTTACAAAATGATGACGCTTCACTCGCCTTTGGTCCAGGTTAGGAAAGTGCTGACTGTGAGATGCAGGTTTACCTTTAAAAAAAGGGAAAACGAGATGCACGCTGCAGACTTGCTGAGCTGCGGTGATGGATACCGGTAATTACTTTCGGTGATCTCATTTAACCCTACACACGCACACACGTTTAATTGCCTGGAACAGAGAAACTCAAATCGAGTAAATCTGGTGTAAGGGGATCTCATGTGGAGAGAGTCCAGAAGAGTGATTGGAGCGGGGTGGCGCTTCATCTCTGCAGACGGGGCGTGGCTGTGGAGTCCTACAGGTTCTCCATGGAGAGAAGATTAATACGAGTCTGATCTCTATATCCCACAGAGGGTATCGTCTCTGTGAGAGAGCCAGCGACTCTGTGCATGTGTGTGTGAGAGAAATATCTGATTAAACTTGCACTGTTTGAGAAGCAGGAATACAAGTATCAAAAGGGGACTTTTGTACTATAGCGGGGTAACTGATGGACATTGTCTTTTAATCCAGAAAGCTGACTTTACTGTCTTTTCTACACTTCTGCACATCTTCAGCTGCCAACGAAATAACATTTAAGCATCTGAACACCACCTCCAGTCTAACTGTTGGAGGCCTCCATGGAAAAGACTACTGGAATTTCAACAGAGGGTTTGAGATGTAAGGAAATACAAGTCAGCATTTCACTGGGTGACACGTTATGGTTTTATTTTTTAGAAACTGTAAAAGGGAAAAATAAAGTTGGTCTTTAGTGACTATAAAAACTAAATTCAATACGATTTCTTGTCCATTTTTGCCAAACTTTGGAGACAGTCTCTAACCTGATCTTAAAGTTTCTTATCCACTGCATGGTGTGCAGGCTTCAATATTCAATCATGAAGGTGGAATCAAAAACAGTGGAACATCTATCAAGCTTTATCCTGCGCTGTTTAAGATATAATATGTAGGAATTCTACATCAAAAAAGTGTATAAATGACTAGAATATTATATTTTGTTGAGTTGTGTTTGTTTTCAACAGTGTTCAAACCCAGAGAAATCCACAAGTTTACTTAAGGTGACAGCCTGTTTAATTTGGTCACCTGTCGTAAATTGACATTTCAATGGCAAAACTTAATCACTGAACTCTGCCGTTGGTAAAAGGCTGCGAATCAGAGCAGAATGCAATGTGACCTTTATTCTTCCAGAGGCCCTGCCCTTCTGCCACTATATACATAACATAGTAAAACACAATAATCATTTAAAAACAATGGTGAAAACTGATGAGCTATTAAGGACAAACCTCACTGAATGTTGAAAAAACGATTTACACCTCTAAGCTCCAGCCTGTTCCTTTACATCTACCAAAATCTGCCTCAGAAAATAATGCAGCGCTGTTTAGCAGTTAACATTCACGCACTAAATTCACCTTAATTACTTTTTATAGAGAGGAAAAACTGTGATCATGATGAGCTTGAGTTGCAACAGGCCTTTTATATGATGTCAAAACTATAGACGATTATGCTGGATCATGACACCTGACACCATGATGCAGCAGTGTGTGTACGTGTGTGTGTTTGGTTTTGACTTTGTTGTGACTCTGAGAAAAAGTGCTGTGACATTTTGTCAGTTAGGTGACAGCTTAGTGGGGGGAGCGACATATATTACAGATAGAATTCAGATATCCAAATATAGAATTGATGTGTTGACTTTTTAAAATTTTGACTTTGAAACAGACTTTCGTGTCAGATTGTCTATTTTGTCAGTATGTGTAACAGATAAGCACCCCGCTCATCTGAGATCAACGTATTGATTCACATATAAATATGCTCTGAAGCTAATGTATTGCTGTGTTTTATCTCCCTGACAGATAGATCATCTCTGTTATCTACAAACGTGTCTTTGTTGTTTCGATCATGCACGTCTAACATCCAATCAATTATTAATCAATGAACACATGTGATCCCTTCACAAATAAATGGAGCAATTTGCACTCTGTGCTGTACATCAATAGCCCTTATGACAGACATGACGCTGCCGTCTCTGTGTGGCTGAGATTCATCAATACTTCATGAACCGACAAACATTTGTGCCCAGTCCGATCGTATCTCAGCGATGACTGATCTAGTTCCTTTTCATCAGCCAATCTAACAGCACAGGAAATTAAGAGAAACAAGAGCCAGATGGAGATTCCTATCATCTCGGAGTTTTATTTTTCCACCGCATGGGGGCTAGCAAGGACTCATCTGCTTTACAGGTGACAGTCTTGAAGCTTGTTTGCCGAATAACTTTGGCATACCATTCAATTTCAGGCTACATATAGGGCACGGATGAAAACTGTTTACTTTTGCTACCTTTCTGATGAAGTCAAATAACTATGATAGTTCAATCAGAGAGGCTTAGCTATGCAATGAAAGTGTTCGTACAAAGAAATGACACATTTGAAGGTTTCTGACAGCCAATTTACAGCCAGTGAGAGGGATTTTCTTTTTAATTTACAACCCCGCCACAGACTGGACAAGGAAATTTCTGCTCTTTGATAAGATTCATCTCTCTCCTCTTTCTTCTCTGCTGTTCACTATTCTTCCTTTTTATGTTATCCCAGGCTCTCTTAGCAGTAACCACAAGTTTCCCCTCAAGATATGCTATAGGGGTAATGTGATGATTAAAATATTCTTGCGAATATCTAATCCCTCAAGCTCGTCGGCATTATTGAATTGGCTCAATTCTGCTTTTATCGAAACTAAAAGCCGCGGTTAATCTCTCCCCGTTTGGATAAACAAACTTTCATTTCCTCAGACGAAGACAAAGAAATCACTTCAGGCAGATCAAATGTGCTTCCTGGACTTGCAAAAATGGCACAACCTACACTCAGCTGCGTTTGTTCCTTCAGGTCCATTACAACCAGGCAAGGGTTCATCAGCGATATAGAACGGAGGGAACCTGACATTTTCCAAATGTTTCTGCATCCATAAGCATCATCGGAAAGGTCTGTAATAATGCATATTTAATTGTATCCCTCAGATCATGAAGGTCACTGCTGGTGAACTCTTCCCATAGATCAATATGTCTGCATGACCAGGCAAGTTAATGCAATCGTGCCGCTGCTGCTGAGTTTCTCACTGTTTGCCGATGATTCTCTCACACCACCGTTCGTCTGCTGCTAATAATAATTTATCACAAACGTCTGCGGGGAGCGACACCTTTTTCATCTCATGCTGATGTGCTGCAGATGAAACTTTGATGGAAATGATCAAATTAATGATTTTTTTCCTGCACTTGGAAGATCTGTGCACTCGCGGCCCGAGGTGTTGATGCGGGCTCTTCGCTGACACAGATCAACCCATGGCACCATTTCCTGTAAACATCTCAGAAATAGATTTGCAAGTTCATCCGCTGCAGGCCTTATCTCCACAGTGAGACTATCACTCACGGGCCGGCTCATTTTCTTTACTGCAAGCTAAAGATGACCTGACTGCTCTGGTATGAGAGATGGTAGTTCTTGTTCAATGCTGTGATGTGTGTTTTCGGCATGGAGTGGGCACGTGTTACCTATAGACCACAGGAGAGATCAATACTGCAGCCAGCAGAGCTTGCATCCAAAGCATAAATCTGCTCCGAGACATCTGTAGAAAGGAGCAGCAGCACTCTGACGGGGCGTTAAGTCCGTCCGCATCGTCTGTGATCCTCAAGCCTTCCCCGCCAATCTCCCAATCACACACACCACCATGATAACCGCTCCCATCACCCCGGCCTACTTTGCCATGGAGGGAGAAATGAGATCCAGTCCACTCCCAAGGTCACCGTCACAGTGTCTCAGGCTCCTGTGATGATGATCCGATACACCTCACACTGTCTCGGAGAGTTAAATGAATCTTCCAGAGCAGACGTACAAGGGAGAGATCCAGCGATGTTCCAGACTTGACAATAAACAACATATCAGATGGTGAAAGAAGTCGAAGATATTGATGGGTCTCTCTGCGGAGGCTCTGTGCTGGAGCTGCTGCCGGGGGCTCAGCCAGTTTTCACATTCCCAACAGCGTGGCGCGTGCTTCTTACACCCAAAGAAAACTTCGGAGCTTTTAATGTCAACAGTGTTCAGTAAAGGCCTCGAGGATGAGCGTCGCCCTACCTCAAACTAAATTATGAACCGGCAAAGAGGGGAAAAGCATCTGCTTGAAGAAAGTGTTTAAAAGAACACCAGGGCAGACTGGTTTCCATTAATATTTGATGCGTCAGTCCTTGAGTGCAAAGTGCAGCACATTAGTTAATGTCCTTAATGGTGTTAACTCCTACTCTGCTGATGTAAGTGTGGATGTTGACTTGCTAACTCTCGCTAATCTCTCTTTCCATCTCTGTCGAATCGTGCAGTCAAAGCATTATCTCTTTGTTAGCTCTCTCCAGAAGTTACCGCGCCTCCAAAAAAAGCCCATTTCTCAACTCTAGTTGGAGACGTCTTATTACCTGAGCACACTTTTTCTTCTTTTAATTAAAACATTTGGCGCGGCAGGTTGGAATGGCTGCTGAAAAGCAGAGGCATACGTCACCGGGAGGATTATGAGAATCTAACACTGGAGAGGAAAAGGTGCTTAACTGTGGAATTACAGCTGAAATGAGTTTTTAATCATGCAGTTAATGTTGGAGAAATGTGAAGCCCAGAGAAGGAGCAAATTGCCTCCATGAGGGATAAGACTCCATCAGGGGAGCCAAGTGGACAGATTACTTTACATCAGATTGCATCTTGGTGGAGACAATAGAATTAAATGTGTCTTCGTAGATGCTCTCACCTCCACTGTTTCCTTTAAACTCCTATAATGGGAATGCAAGGCTTTTAATGTGCACAATAAATGTTTCCATAACATTTGCAAGCAGAGCTGCTTCAGGTGCAACTGCTACTTCTTGCAGAATGTAAAAGCCGAAGGTCACATGGACTCATTAGCCACAGCTAATCCTATTTTAGTCTTTAATGCTTGCATGGCTTCATTGCAACAAAAACTGACTCCCCCTTGTTTTATTTTATTTATTTTTTTTAGAGCAGGAGAGCTGAATGTGCTTCTGTTAATGAGATACTGGTTATCTCTGTGGCACACCGCCTCCCACCCTCTCCCAGCACTGCATTATTGTGCATCAGAGAGGAACTCTCAGTGTCATTAGCGCTGAAAGAGGGTAATGGAACAGATTCTACAAAGTTTCATCAGGGGTTACCATGACCCAGTAGAAGTAATAGGTCTGGATGGAGAGGTCTGATTATGTGAGATCTGGTATGTAAGCCTGAAAATAAAATCGAGACATGACGTGCCCGCCACTTCCTCACAGGTTGTACTCAGGATTCATGCCCTGTTTTATCCACCCACTAAATGAACGGATCACAGTGAGCGATTATTAAAATTATCCCTCCTGTCATTGGCTTTGGAAAAGTTCTCAACCTGAGAAATTTTAAGGCTCATTTGCAGCATAATGTGAGTGCAGGAGTCAGAGTCCATCTTTCTCAGGAGCCCGCCTCGCTTATGCATAAATGGATGATGAATGCCGCCGTGATTAGAGATTCATCTTTCATCTCCACGGCCATAGACACCAAAGTTCCCGAGAGCAACAAGTCAAATGGCTTGTGTAATCTTCAGCACGGAGGGCTTGTTTCCTTTTAATTCATGCGGAGAAAAGCCAGCAGAGAGGCGCCCGGTGATTGTAATTCCCCAAAGCATTTCATTATTTCAGTCTGTGTGATAACATCTTTAATTCCATTTTAAATAGGTTTATATGTCCATCATAAAATACTCCCTCGTGGGTTTAATTATTGCTGTAAGATAAGAGACGCTATGGGAAGAGAGCATGGACAAAAAAAGGGGGAAAGTCATTTCTAAAGATGGAGACACAAATTATGAAGCTCGGTGTCTGATGGTGTCCTTGTTATTGCTTATCGCTCGTGACATCACTTCCTGTAGCTTTCATTCGTGGGGCTTTATCTTGTCATCTATTCAGCACAGACAATGGA
The DNA here is from genome assembly GCA_903131615.1 of Diplodus sargus. Taxonomy (NCBI): domain Eukaryota; kingdom Metazoa; phylum Chordata; class Actinopteri; order Spariformes; family Sparidae; genus Diplodus; species Diplodus sargus. Next base: position 3,894,938 of record CAEMYA010001588.1, on the reverse strand, counting down.
ACTGCAGCATCTGCTATGAGCCTGACACAAAGAGGCTTATTATGGCAAGATTAAGTGTAATCTGAAATTTTCCTGTTTCAAGGGGCTTTTGACACAGTCAACAGTGGAGATGGTACCAGCCTCCCATTTTGACTCTGAATACATTCACCTATGTTAGCGCTGTCCATGCTGCTTTTGTGGGCGAACATGTAAACGTGACGACTTGCAGTGATTACAGAGACGAGAGCTCTTCAGCCCCCTACACATGTGCACTCAATTGCCTTTACCCTCACTTTCCTTTTCACGTCGTTTTCTCGCACTTTCTCACCCCCGGAATACACACATGCATGCATACACACATCCACGCACACACACGTGGCCAGCACTGAGCAGCAGAACAGCACATCCACTGAAGCCTCTTTCTGTCACCTTCATATCAGACGCTTGCACGCTAAAAAATTGTTGTGCCAACCATAAAATTACCTTCAATTCAAATTCACGTCAGCTATTCGTAAATTCTATTTCTTCAACTCAAACGGATTTCAGCGATACAGCTAAATTCTTTTTTAATCCTCTTCTCTTAAAAAAGAAAAAAAAAACAACTGGTGGTTTGAAGCCTGAAGAATGTGTTGCACGGCAAAATAGGTAATCTCTTAATCTGTCTTCTTATCCGCCCATGATGTTTTTCTGAACTATTCTCTCTTGACTCCCGGTAACCTCCATCACTCCCACTCACTCTTCAACAGTCAGGTAAGCTCAGTATACCACTTTATTTGCTGCTTGAATTGATCACCGACCGAGAGAGTGCCTGAAGAGGCAGAGCTGAGACACACTCCTTAAACTTCGCCGCCAAACTAGGCTCCTGTTCCTTGAATAAAAAGACGAGGACGTCGGCGAGCACAGTCTCTTCAGTGACTCGTTTCTCCTCGCGGACGATCTTAATCAGCACCACCTGAAGTTTAAAGCACGTGTAGCTGTGGAAACAAGGAGAGATTCACTCAAAAAAAAAAAAAGAAAAAGAAAATCCACCCCAATTAAAAAAACTGTAGATGATGTTCTGTACTTACAAAAGGTTACAACCGACAGAGAATATTCTTTAAAGTTTGAGTTGCCTTGGTTGCATCGATTAGGTGTCAGTTGCAGTCAACAATACTGATGGGAGCTTTATTACTCCACTTAATGAGTAATGTTTTATTAATAGGATTACCTTTGTCTCATTGAAAGCCATCAATCTTTGCCCCCCTGCTGTGCAGCGCTGTGAACACTCATTAAGCTGCATATAGATCTTGTTGTCTAAACCTATGGAAGACCCAAAGAGCCCTTCCTGTGTTCCTGGATGAACACAGTGAAGGCAGGTAATTTAGTTTTTTCGTTTAAAAAAAAAAAAGTATATGGGCAAAATATTTTTTTAATTAATCCAATAATCTGTTAAAACATCAGTTTGCAAAGCTACTTATAAATCAAAAAATAACAAAAGAAAACATTTCACATCAGTTTATATTTGCACAAAAAAAATTGTTGGGGTTTGGTTTTTTTTGCCTTTTATATATTTTACTCCTTTAAATGCACAATACGTAATTTCTGATATTAGAGGTCTCTCCATCCAAACAACACAAACGTGATTGACCTGAATCACACACACAGATTCACACTCTCTGCATGCTAGTTTGCGGCTAATGTACAGTAAAATAATGTAGTTGTGTGGGGCGAATTAACTCTCCCGCTAGTAACGCAAATCAACACTAATGATGCCTGTGATCAAACTTGGGTCAGCTGGTGGTGAACACGCCAGCGAGCAACCACCATCATTAAAGAAAATCTATCTGACGCAACATATCTGGCACAAATATTCATGGACAGGGTGATGTCTTAGTTTTATTCAGGTCAAATAAGTCATGTTTGTGCACACCTCCTTTCCCACGCTATCCTAGTTATGTCGACAGAATACCAGATGAAATGCAGTGTTACCTTGAGTTAACCTGTGGATTTCTCATTTCATTTGGGATAACGTCAGTACGCTACCAAAATGTTTATGAAAAGGTCTAGTCATGTTTGTGACCTTTTAATGCAGAGTTCTTACATATTATGTCTTTGAATAGAATGTGTTGACTTTATTACTATTTACATAGAACCTGACAGCATTTAAGATAAAAGTGACACTACATGAAATGTATTAATTAATGTGAACCAGCTGCCATGTTTCTCTTTTTGTGTTGTGACATGAAAAAAGGCAACACTTGCAAATTGCGCCCTCATGACACTTGACATCCATTTTGTTAATTAAAGATCATTCCAAGATAATGCACTTGATGGACATTGGTGCCCCATTTGTATTATTGAAATTGCATTGCAGCGTCGCAAAGTGCTTTCCTGTTTAGCCGGAGATCTTTACACCCCTGTGGGCTTCAACAGAAGGGTTTCATTCCGTCGTCACAGTTTCATGAGCAGACATTAAGATTTTAAAACTGTAGTTTCTCCATTATAATTTTATAGCAACAATTTGATCAGAGTAAGTGCTGTGTGCTTCTCTAACACAATGGTGCCTGTCGAGTGATATACTGGAGGGTTTACAGGGGCCGGGTCAATACAAACAATTTAGCTTGATCAAAACCCATGTCACCATAAAGTGAGTATATTTGCTCTCGGTCTCTGCTAGGCCAGCCCAGACAAAATCATTGTGAGATTTAGTTGCATATTAGCACAAATAAATTAACTGGTTGCTCCACCACGACCTTTGACCTGCACATAAAAATCCAGGTTTCACTGCTGTGTTTGTTAATCCTCCAGGTATCTGGGGCCACTCAGATCGGTTGAAAGAGTGGATGGAGGTGGTTGGCTGACAGCTCTGCTGAGGTTCGTTTTCTGCTTCCAGTCTTACTGTGTTTCTGCGGTGTGCTTTACAGTGGCAGCCAGTGGACTCTAGTCTCTGAGGTAAAACCATCTGAATCAACGACAGCCCCTCCCCCTCTCCGACTTCATCTATCAGAGGCTTGACACAGGTCGGGGAGATTGATCTCTCCTTCACGTGGGCCTGACACCCCCCGAGCTCTAGCGAGACTTGTTTAACAAACGTCATCCTCTCTGCCAATAAAAAGCACCTTTTTCCCCCCTAAGGCTTCTCAGAGGGCAGCGCTCGGCGTATATATTAGCCATAACTTTTTTTAAAAGCGGGATTTATAGACCCCACAGTGGGGATATATGACAGACCATGGTGAATTAATTATTCCAAAACAATTTGATACATCTGATTATTAATTCTGGGACACGAGCGCGCTTAGAGCAGAGACTGCTTGTAAAGGTTGGATTTATCATGTTGACATTTTGCTACAGCCAATGCTCTCTCTCTCTCTCTCTCTCTCTTTCTCTCTCTCTCTCTCTCTCTCTCTCTCTCGTACAGTGTAGTTGTTCAAAGCTCTGCCCTGCATTTTTTTTTTTCTGCTGCACAAAGTGGCAGAACACAAATATGCCCTTTTCATCTGTCTTCTGCCTCTTTCTCAATGAGAACGCCACGGATGTTTTAGTAAGAGATTACAGCGGGCACACAAACATATTGCTCGCACACACCGGCTGTTGACAAGCGCTCCCTCTACTTGTGTGCCATGCATGGCCGAGCACGCAAATGAAAGGTCAGGCCCATCAACATCCATCTCCCCCTCAAACGGCAGAGACACCAGCCTAATCCAGCTGTACGCACAAACAACATAGACGCAAGGAAGGAAGAACTCCAGTAGATGCATCAATCCGAAAGCATTAGAGGAGGTTAAGCTCCCCCGTTTGTACTCGACAGCAGCAATGCACTCCCGGCTAAAATGCATATAACTGAACAGAGCTAATGTTATTGTTAATGTTGCATATTTGCTACATTTAGAGGGTTACAGTGACTGTGTAACACTGTCTGCCGCTGTGAGCCTTGTAGTGGTAACCCTGTGGGAGTGCATACTTCGCCTTTGGGCAACGGGCTGCACCCCCGCCCCCAAGAGACTGAAATATGGTATATTTTTACATACTGCTTAATTTTATTTCCTTTTCTTTCTCACGTTACCGCACAGCACCCCTTCTCATCCCTGCCACCAGTGATGAATACACAATTAACATTTCAATAAAATTATTTTGGGCGGTGCTGGTTTACTGTTTCCAGTCAGTAGTACTGCTGGGAAATCAATTCAAATCATGCCTCACGTTCAGAAGGTAATTCATGATTACTTTGAAAACACGTTTCAAAAAGTTTGGCATTTCAAGAAGCAACCAACTTTCCTCAGCTAAATAACTAACTACCCCATCCACGTGGCCCAGGCACAGTTGTCTGCACCACAGCAAGATTTAGACTACTTTCACCACAAGCTTTTGGTTCATGGAGGTTATGCATTTGTACAACTTTCCCTGACTTGAGAGAATCCGTCTTAATATCTGCCTGTGACGTCCACACAATGTAATGGACGCTAAAAAACCTTGTTGCATATGTGCCCAGGAATTTTTGGAAAGAAAAGATTGTTGTTCAGCTTTAACTTGTGTCACATCTACTAAAGAAACATCTAAATATTCTGTTTTTATCTTTTGTCTTTTTTATATTAATACCTTAGTGTATACTTTTCATCCATGTTTTCCATGTCCGGAGCACTGTTTTCACTGTTATGTCACTGTCTCTGTTGATGTTGTAAAAGATGTCTGTGTGTGTATGTGTGTAAGCAGCCAATTACTCTTTTTAACTGCAACCAAATCTACCCTTGGGTACAAATAAAGTTACCTTACCTTACCTTATATCACAATATGAAACAGGTATTTTCTGCACAAAAAGTACTAACATTCGAAGATTACAAGTATTCCCACGTATCAGATGTCTTCAAGTGATTGCAAGCACACAGCTGATACGTACATGATTTGTTTCCATGACGTAGAGGAAGTGCATATTTAACGGATGCTCTATAGAGAGCAGGTATCCAATGTGACGCAATACCGGACGCTCATATGCAGTGTGGACGCAGGGTGCTAGCTAACTGATAGCTGAAGTGTGCACAATGGGACAACATTCAGAAATTTGTACAGGCAGAAGTTGTTTTCACCAGATACCTCCTTCACATCTGAAAAAACCCACTAACACCTACAAACATCTGGCTTTTTTCTTCAGTGGGAAAGGGTCCGATCGGCATTCAATTCCAGGTCAAACGAAAACTTTTCCATCCGTCTGTTCAAGCAGCGTTCGAATATTGTTTAATTGTAAAAGAGACTGAAGTAAAACAGAAAGTCAAAGTCTTCTACTGGCGATGGATAAGGGTCAATCACCTTTTTTTGCAGGTTTACCTACGAGTCACGCTAGATGCTGCAGGCCCACTGGACCAGTCTCGTATATTTCCTCTCTCTATGCCAGGCGTGTGGAGACACTTGAGACACTGAAGGATGACAACAGTGTTAAGAAGGAATCAAGAGCCTCAATCAGAGGGCTGCATGAAAGGGCACTTAAAGGAAGGACTTTCCTTGGCCTTCGGTATTGTGCTGTATTGTTCAGGCACTGTGAGGCAGTGGCAAGGAATACACAATGCACAAAAGCAAGTGCGCTTGGCGCCCTTGACTATACAAATGTGGTTAAAGGACATAACTTCCACTGTGATGACACATGCTGGCAAAACCAGACTGAAGATGGAGACAGGCATGCTGTCGGAGGCGAGCAAGACTACAACCAAAGTATGCGCACAGCAAAGGAACTGAAGCAGTGGCAGCCGAAGAAGAAAAAGTCAGGTGGAGAAATTACCTTCATGGGGCTGGGGAATAAGTGCATTCAGAACTGGTGTGGAGATTCAATCTCACCACCATGCAGATTGGTATAAGGACAAGGGCCATTCAGTGAAAAAGGGCCTTCATCATCCCAAGCACCTGGACACAGGCGGCCTACAGCTCCAGCTCAGGATGTTGAGAGACATTACAAGGATTCTCTACACAGTCCCAGAGGTGACTCATGTCTCACAACACTAGATCTAAAAACTATAGCTTTGTTGAGCTGTTGAGTGACAAACACTGAACAATTAAATCACTTAGCAGTTTATTAGCTCAGTGGAAGGGTTGTGCAATCTTACATCAGGTAATAGTTTAAATAATGATGAACAGGTACTCATAATATTGCTGTTACGTGGGTCCTGTGTGGTGACTCTGTTGTTGCACTGAATGAGACTGACTGTAGCAGCATTGTTTCGTTCAGTGCAAAATAGTGTAATACAAGGGCATGAGAAATTGGAGGTTGGATTCACTCAAGACCCCCATACCCCCTACTCAAAATGCATTCCCATGGGTAAGAGAGCAGACTGACCTGCTGAGTCATCCAAGAGTAAAGAGCTGATCTCACCAAACATTTGACATTGACTAAAATCCAGACCTGAGCTTTAAACTAAGCTTATGAGCCCACAGTTTGAAACAAACAGAGAAGGCTCAGTAGAGCTATAGATGCCTTATACATTACAGCTGCCAGAGCTTCTGTTTGAAGTAATTGTTGGCATTTCCTGTTTGAAAAGCACAGTGCTAAAGGAAAGTAGAAATGTCCAGACCATGTTGTCGTTGTTGCTGTTGTTATTTGTTGCTTTCAGAACCTTGAGCATGTATTCTA
>CAEMYA010001588.1:3877575-3888340 GCA_903131615.1 Diplodus sargus | reverse complement strand
AGATGCAATACAACTACAAAGCGACAAAGCAACTACAAAGAGTTCGAAATAACTAAAAAGTCACACAAAACATCTACAAAGATACATAACAACTACAAAGGGACACAAAACAACCACAAAGAGACACAAAACATCTACAAATATACATAACAACTACAAAGGGACGCAAAACAACCAAAAAGAGACACAAAACATCTGCAAATATAGATAACAACTATAAAGGGACACAAAACAACCACAAAGAGACACAAAACAGCCACAAAAAGACGCAAAACATCTACAAAGAGACAGACCAACTACAAAGTAATGCCACATGACTGAATAGAAATGCAGTGAACAAAAAGTTTTGAATAAAATTAGATTTTAAAAAAAGTGATACAAATGAACTTCAAAGAGATAAAAAGGGACAAAATGATGCGTCTCTTTTAGTTCAGGTGCCAGTTGTACGAGGGGGTGGGGCGCCTTTCATATGTCTGTGCCCAGGGGCCCATTTTCTCAAAATCTGTCCATGGCAAGTCCAGAGTGTTACCTACACAGACACATTCCATCGTGACAAGTGACCTTGAAAATGAATTTCAGTCTTCCATAGAACATCATTAAAGCAAGCCAAAATGCACACAATAGCCTTTTCCCCAAGCTCTGAGTTTCATTACACTTCAGCTTCCTCAGTTCTATTTTGGCAGGCTCTGTATGTGCCCTTGCTGTGATGAGAAATGTGAATATACACAGAACATGTAGCATCCAGCACTGTGCTGCCCTCTCAGACACACTGCCTCATAGTCATAATTTACATCCCACTTGAAACATTTCTCCCTGTTCTCTCTGCAGCTTGTTTTTCACATCCTCCCTTGCACATGAGCAGGCTGAAAGCACTGTCATTACTCCATCACGCTCTTAAAGCGGTGTATCTGACCCATTAGAGTGGGCTGGTGGGAGTAGGGCTGTGAAATAATGATCACTAAGAATTCTATAAAAAGAAAACCGGTGTGAGCATTTGTTAGTCACAGTGGAGGAGCGATTAAGGCAGACTGATTGAAAATGTCCCGTGTGAGCAGACGTGCCAGACTCCGTGAAAGTTTCGCGATCGGCGTAATGGGCCAAATATCTGCTCTGCTTGGCTCCTCTCTCTCCTCCACTCTGCAACGCTCTGCTCAATTAATCCAGAGCCTCTAAATGACCCTCGAAGGTGACTCGCTAGATAAGTGCAATTACACTGGAAACAAGGGTGCTGCCAATTAGTCCTCAAGTCTCCCTCCATCTTTGCTGCGGAGGCTGAGCACGTCCCACCGGGTTGGCCTGTTTGTGACTTCATTAGCAGGCTTCTAAAAGGGGAAAATGAACGCCTGGCCTAGATCACACTTCTGTGCACAGGGATCAACACCACATAGGATGTGTTTGTCCTTAGATGTTCGGGAATGACAGAGGAGGCACGGGAAGGTGGCAGGAGGCCTGGGAGACATTTCCTGACATCCTGACATCTTAAACAGTCCTCACAGATCTTGTGATAGTTCTTCATGGTGGCTGTAAGTTTGCATTTTTTTATTATTTTAGGCAGGAGGACACAGGGGAGGCCAAACTGATGTCTGAGTTCATCATGCAAAGGAGTGATGATGAGGATGATGATGATGATGAGGACGATGATGACGAGGATGATGCATCCAGTGACAGCAGTGAGGAGGTCTCACTCCTCATCCCTCCTCTCGCTCTCTAATGCCTCTTCGTTCGTCTCTAATTGCTCCCCCATTGTTCCTTCCTGTGCAAATTGTTAATGAGAATTTCCTGCTATGTAGACGTCAGGGGCACAGTCACTTGTTGTCTGCCAGCACAGAGTCTGTGAGTAATGGGTGTGACTAATGCTGCTTGGCAGCTTCCACTCTCGTCCCTCCCTGCCATCTGTCCCCTGCCACCCCTCTGGGTGCACTGGGGTGCTCTCAGCAGGTCTCAGTAATCATACACACTCGCACACACACACACGCACACACCACACACAGCACAGCACACACACACACACACACAAGCTCACATATTCCAACCATTTGACAACATCCAAATATTTTTGAAATTCTGATTTTGCAAATCTGTGGGTTTCTAACACACTCTGTTCCCTCATCATGTGAGTCACCTTTTCAAGTTAGAGGGAGCAGCTAATTATTATTATTTTCTTTTGAATGCACTCTGTCCAAGAACTTTCTTGGTGTGTGGCGTGAGCAAGTACATGTTTCAGGACCGTATCAATTAAAAATTCATCCAAGGAGAACACACCACTACTGCCTTCGAAATGTCTCGTCGACAGACAGACTGACCCAGTTAACCTAACTAGTTCTTGACAGTCCTGTTGAACTGCTTCGGTTGGTGAGTAAAACACACCTGTGATGATGCGACAGCTAACGAGATGTGTGAGTGAGCGTGGAGGATAAATGTTTCCAGGATGTCAGTGCTGGCTTAAGATAGGGTGAAGCAGCATGAATCTCATTACACCAGCCCCTGGACCTGCCCCTGCAGCCAAGTGAATCACTCTGAGTGACTTTAAATTGGTGTCCAATGAAGTAGGAATTGATCCTTGGCCCTGTTCTGTTTCTCTGAGGCGGTTTGGACCATAATCTTCAGAGGCTGCAGCTTCGATGGACCTGTGGCATCTCGTATGGTTTCCCTCAGTCATTTTTATAACTCATCTGCAGAGGGAAACAGTTGCCTCTGGAGTTGGTAACCTTGTCGGATTTTTCATTTTTATGCTATTTTTAACTGTGTTGGCTTTGGATTGTTAGTTCATTTTAACTGAAATAATACCTACTCATATATGTGATCCCATTCTGCCTGCCAGTCATTACATGAAAACAGCTTTGGCAGGGAGACTGTCAGCCCCCAAAATATTGAATTGCGAATTATTACCATTTTAGCTGCTCTATGCATTTTTTTTATATATGAGTCTTTCCAAAGCTGATAACATAAAAAACTGACTGAATTTAATTTCAGGGCAGCATTGTGCATTGAACACAATTATTGGCGCAGCTATTGTGGCAACCTGTGAAGCAGATGTGCTCTAGTTGTAAGGAGGTTGCTACTAATGTTCATTATTCAGTGTAAGTTTGCAGAGTGAGAAGTAGTTAATTATTTAAAACTAATCATCTCACCACCAGAAGGGACAACAGCTGCTAAAGCCAGTCAGTTACACAAACAAGGTCGACTCTATTGGGTTTCAATGGGGTATTGATATCAGGTAGAGGCGTATTGAACGCAGCGACCGAGCTGTGACATCATCCCCTGCCAGCTGGATGAATAAAACACCTGAAAGACAAAAGTAGAAACATCATGCAAACAGCGTCTGGTGTTGATTGCTTGACAAAATGCTGAACCTGTAATCTTCAAAACATTCTCATTGAACTCTGCTCACAGTGAAATACAGTACATGGACGGCTTTCCGTGCTCCACCTCATGAGCAATACACAGACTCTGCCATGCATCAAGAAATGGATTCGCTATGGATATTTTCAGGGTCACTCTGTTGGTCCATAATCTCATTTGGGGGGAATGAAATAAACACATCCGTGGGAATTGGACACAGTTAATTTTGAAGGGTGCAAATTGATTTTCTGTAGAGCTGAGTACGGAGAGCAGTTGTGCAGCATGAAGACGCTCCGGCGATGAAAAAAAGTCTATCTGGGTTATTTTCTTTATCAGGCGGCTTACAGGAGAGAATGGCAGGAATTTGAGCTCTTCAGAGTTCAATGAACGGCCCTCTTTCTGCATCGATTGCCAACGTTTTGAAATTCATCACTGTGTTTTTGAAGTAATGACGCAGCGTTTATTTTACTGCTGATCTTGGCTCAAGCCTTGCATTAACCCAATAAAAATGTCAATAAAGAATGTCTCGCTCTCTGTTTCTGTAAAGGACACTTGTTTTATTCGGTTTCTTTTGAGAATATCCTGTAAGTGTGCTGCATTTGCTGAAGGGGACAAATCGATGACATTCCGTCCCTGAAAAAAAAGCGCTCGGCACTCAAAGCATCCATCTTGAATAATGTGAATGATTTGTGGCGTTAAAATCTTCTTTGTGGGAAGTTTTCAAAGAGATGCTTCTCATGTTCACTCTCAACAGCCATCCATTGAACATCCATGCGCCACGTCTGTGGAGCCGCGGCCATTCTGTTCATTTCACTTCCCTCGACAATACGAGAATGCATTCCCTCACCATCGGCAGTGCATTTCAAACTTATCAGCCATTATTAGAATCATTGAAGGGAGGCTGCTATGGCAACTAGAGCTGTGGAAATCCACTTCTCACATCACATCACAAGGGCAATGGCTTTTCATGCTTCTCTTACTTCTGCATTACACGCAGTTTCTTTGTTAAAATGTAAATTGGCATGACAAGATGTGAGGCATCTATCTATCTATCTATCTATCTATCTATCTATCTATCTATCTATCTATTTCTTTCATTCGTCTTTTTTTAGCTCCACCACCTCTTCATAAAATCGTCTCTTAGTTTTATGTACACATTAAGCTTTCATAGTCTGCCAATCATGAGGCTGAAAAAAAAGGCGAGTTTATGACTTTATAATCTCTGCATACACAATCCTGCAGAGAAGAGCTTAGGCTGTCTCCAAAGTTGCTGGAATCAATAGTAATTCAGCAGAAGCCAGAGGGAAGAGAGTTAATTATCTCGAGGTTCTCAGGTATAATTGAACAGATGTGTTTTGAAATTGGTCACCTCACCATTGCAACGCCAGTGGTAATATCCTCCCACAGCAGCATGGTCTGCAATGCAGAGGAAGAGAGGCAGAGTTACTGTACGCTCGTCATGAAACACAATTCAGTTGCAGCACACAACAGTTCACCCAAGAGACTTTTGGAAAGGCAATTAACCTTTGACCTCTCTGAAACACTAGCCATACGCCGCCTTGGACTAGCCAGCTAAAACTTTCAACCTTACAGGACCTTGATTTGCAGCAGTTTGAGCCTGTTTTGAATTGCGTTTGCTCAGCTCTGTCATACATCATTCATACCCTGAGCGTGCTTTGGTGGATCCCCTGTGGTCTCAGCACCACCACACTCTCATCTGTGTGGGGCCCTCCAGCCACAGGCTGTGGCTGGTGATAAGAAGATGGCAGGGCCGGCCCTGACGAGTGGCATCTTCCCTCCATCACTTCTCTCATTTCATTTCCCTGCTTTAAAGGGGAGACATCAGGATGCACTGGCCTCAGGCTGCTACCTCCACTCTGCCTCCATGACTCACTCCTCCCCTCTCCGGTCACTCCGGTGTGTGTGTGTGTGTGTGTGTGTGTGTGTGTGTGTGTGTGTGTGTGTGTCTCTCTCTCTCCCTCTGCATCCTCCACTTTGTTAGTCGATATTATATTAAACATACTGCCTCTCTGCAGCACAAAAGATGATGGTGGCTCAGAAATCGCCAGGTTTATGCGAATAAATAAAATCTGTTCCACACTCAAATACTCCCAACACCTATGAGTCATGGGCGACTAATGAAAACTCGATCAATAAGGTAACCCACAGGTCAAACAATACTAAAGAGACATTCTTAGCACCGTACCACTTCGTTTCTTTCTGAAATAATGTACTCTTGGGATTCTTCCACAGTGGTTAGTATTTTCAGTGTTGCACGTTGTATCTTAACTTCAGCTCATAAAACAAACTAAAAATGTGCAGAAACAAGACGAAAACTATACTATTGAGTAGGATTATAACTACTTTAATATTCTGCACTGGAACAGAGTTTAGATTGAAACTACAATGATATTGTGCTTGAAAGTTACAGTATGCAGCCACTCACAGTCTGGCTATATGGTCACGGCTGGAGATACTGTCTGTACTTCGCCCTGCACCTTTTAGTTTATCCTCCTTAATCTTTGACCAGCTTGGTGAAGAAGGAAAGTTAGTCAGAGAAGAAAACAAAGCAACATGACGATCGCTGATGCGAGTTTACACAAATCAGGTGTTTTAAAATGAGCAATAGATCAAATGACTGAGTCACCTGGCTAGCCAGTCCCCTCAGCTCTACAGACATTTTAAGTGTCTTTCAGCTTATTGTTTTTGTTTTATTGACGTTAACTTATAGTCTAAGTTCACCAAAAATGAAACTTCAGCCTCACCCTCAAACCAATGGAAAGTTGGATGAAGTTTCAAAGTCCATAAAACATTTGTGGAGCTTTGAAGTGTTGCAGCATTCAACACTGGACAACTGAATTAGATGGGGACTTAGGAGACAAAGCAAAAAAATCATAAAATGCCTCCATACAGCTCGTCCAACTCAATCCAAGCCTCTGAAAGGCCTGAGATCTAAAACTGATTTGAAAAGACATTATTTACACCCTCAACGTGGTCCAAGATGCATGCTAAGGCATTTAGTTTAGCTAAAGATTTTCAACTTTGCAGCTTTATACGGGTGTAAATAACATCTTTTCAAATCGATTTGGGATCTCTGGGATTGGATCACGCCGACAAACTTAATGTTGCGACTTTGTGTATTTTGTTGGGGGTTTTTTTTCCAATTTTCTTCAGTCGTTTAGGAGAATACTGCAACACTGATATGCTGTGAAGGTCCAGATATGTTTTGTGGGCTAGAAAACTTGGCATGAGAGTCGGGAAGGCAATTTGCCTTTAATGTCAACGCTCTCATCAACTTCATCCCCACACGCAAGCAGCTGTTTGCACCAACAAGCTCTGATGAACAAACTGCATGCTACACGCCCAGCACATGGTGGCAGACGAAGTTAGCAACTGTGAGCGCTGAGGAGCATTTAGCAGCGGAGGAGCCAGACATCTCCCTCAGGAGATCAAAAACAGAGCTAAAAGAGGCTGAATATTGGATTTGTCCTTCCAAATGAATACTAATATTTTGCCTTTGCTAAATGTGCATACAAGCAACATGCTAACATGTTTCTATCAACTTTATTAGATGATTAAAACCTATAAAGCTTTCTTCCGCCGGCCACAGGCGGCCAAAGGAATGTATGCAGGTTTAAAAAAAGTAGAGGATGGATACGTCCATAGTTGGTGAAACATTTATCTTATATGTTGTAATTAGAGTGTAATTACCCCAATCATGACAAAGAACCAAAGCGGCCTACTCTAAAATTCACCCCGTCACCTTGTGCTCCTCACCACCTCCACATATTAGTGATGGCAGCCAGCTGTCTAACCATATGCCTTTGCATTTCCTCCCAAACGGAATCGGGGCAGGATTACTCTCCGGCTGAGTGTGCCGCTCTGTGTACTTAGAGAACTTTTGTAATTTAAACGTAAAGCAGCTTCAGCAGCTTCTCCACTCCATCCGTCTCTACATCGCCCGTCTAAAGTGCACATTCCTCTTTATGCTTTGTCTGCACGCCAGCTGTTTGAAGCTATTCTTGAAATTGACAACTTTTGGAGTTTATTTGCCAGTCAAACCCGAGCAAAGCGTAGAGCTTTGTATGGTATTGCCAAATGCGTCACTTCTCTTTTTGAGGTGCACTCAATCCAGCAACACAGTATTGAACTAGTACGTTTTGATCTGAGGCTTTTCAAGCGGAGGCATTAGTCCCCCTTTCTTCAAAAACCAAAGTCCCTGTCCACTGCTGGTGCTCTCACTTTCCGCTGTATCAAGTGACACTGATAAAAGCTTTTGGTAAAGGGCTGGGGATGTGTGGGCTGAGGGGCCTTGGTACAAATGGACAGTATGAGTTAATTTACAGCCAACGTACTTTCAAATGTTTGATGTTTCATTAAAAAAGATTGAGTGAGTGTGCTTCAAAATGTGATGTTAAAGGAGGCCAGTGACGTGCAGTCAGGGGAGGCTTAAAATATCATTTTAAAAAACTTGCTGTGGTTTATTCATTCAAAATCTGACGTAAGCTCATGACTGCTCTATAAACGTGTTTTCTGCATGATTTCAACATTTCTATGGTCAAAATCGCTAAATTTACACATTTCCTATTCAAATACATGAGAGAACTGCGAGTTGAGGCAGCGACAAGCGGTGCCTCACCTCTGAAGGCGCTGTGCCACACACACTGACTGACGCAGGCAGTTGGCGCATGCCCATTGCTGTCTTCTTTATATCGCCATTACACATGTTTGATTACTAGGGCTGTAACGATTCACACCAAACTCGCGATTCAGTTTGTATCACTATTTTTGACCCACGGTTCGATACAAACCTCGATTTTTTTTTCTTTCTAAATTAAACATTTTATTTATGTAACATTTCAATACCTTATGTGTATGATACTTGTCTGATAGTATCAGAGGTGCAGTATTGTGGAGGGCGTGTCTATCTGATGGTCTGTTAACNAACGTTACAGAACCAAACTAAGGTAACGTAGTAACTGTAACTGTCTTTGGCAACAAGTTAAAAATACCACAGCTGTACTTGGAGAAGCGTCCTTCCTCCCGCCCGTCCTACAGACTCCTCGTCACATTTCTGCCATGCGTCTGTCACCGGCAAAAAAACTTTACCTCGCCGAGTGTTTCTGATGAAAAAAAATCTCCATGACGGTCAGCCCTCCGGACCGAGACTTCCGTGAACTTTTCCCCGGAAGACAGTCTCTGTCGGTTTTGATTGACAGGGGAGACACCAGGAAACCCCTTGAAAACACACGCACACGTCATCACGTCTCTTTAGGAGCCGCAACGCCAGCTTTCTGTGTGAATTACGCAGCCATTCATCTTTACAGCGGCGGAGAATTGGTGAACGACTGCTGCGGTGTTAATGTAGTGTTACTTACAGCTCATAGGGCTGATCTGGACAGGAAGTTGTGTCGCGATTCTGCCTTCTCACAGCGCGAGACAGGTCTGTGGATCTGAGTGTTGCAATTTCAGCTTCGATACGTGTATCGTTACAGCCCTATTGATTACACATGTGCTACACATGCTGACGTTCCACAGTCTGTCTAACATATTTAATGAATGTGTGTGACTTATTTAGTACTTACAATCGGCCATAAAGGTGCAGTGAAAATGCACAGGGTGAGGCAGAAAGTACCGTGCCGCACTGATAGGGGGCAGTGTGGAGCTCCATAGGCACAACGCACGTCGCTGCGTGCTCTTCTTCTACGCAGAGAAAATTGAAATACAGTGGTGCCTTGACTTACGAGTTTATTTCGTTCCATGATGGAGCTCGTATGTCAAATTAATTTGCTAACACGCGTGTGTAGAGGTGGGTAAAAATATCGATTCATGAATGCATTGCAATACACTTTTTCCCAATTCAATATAGATTCAGAATATCCTCTGAATCTATTCAGGCAAGCAGTGGCCCCTGACCACCTACTGTCCCTCGCCGGACTTCTTGGTCCCCGCCTCCAGCAGCTGGAAGCGCCTTGCCCGTGACCTCACTCGAGGGTCGGAGGGTGATGCGCCACAGAAACACCGTCGGAGCTGCGGAGGTGGGTAACCATGTCTGATGTGCCGCTCTTTCGGCGCAGCTGGTCTCACCCTGGCTGCTGCACCATGCGCCTGCGGGTAGCACTCTCGCCCGGAGAGAGGGGGGTTCAGAGTCAATGTGTTACCCCCTCGCGTCTAGCCGGAGGGCGGAGGGACCGAGGTCATGTCTTATGTCAGACAAAAATGTACCATGCAGTCCCAGAAACAATGGCACTTTCTCAGCTTAACTATGGTTGCACTATTTTATAACTAAACACATCGTGGGCCTTTGTTTACATTTCAGTTTCGAACTAGAACTTCCTAGAGGAAAGATTTATAATTTAAGATTACTTTTTTGAATTTAAAAATTATCACCAGGTACTCTAATGAATTATTTACCATATCTCGAATCTATCTCATATATTTTTACATCTGACTCCAGTCAGTGCCTCACCAGTCATGAACCTCACCGCACGTCACTGAGGGAGGCATATAGTGCTCATTTTCAGGTTTATTATTTCATTTTGTATAACCACTAAATAGGTTCACATGCTTCAGTGCTCAAAAAAAGCAGCACTGTATCCCCCCCCCCTGTCTTAAAATGCTTTGTTGTAGCTCCTGTCTCTTTAAGGCTCCCATCCCAAACATCCAGTCTCCTTTGATTGGTCAGCTCACACATGCCTGACACAGCACTGCTAAAAACAACAGAGTAGCTGTGCTAAATCAATTCTTATGTCCCAAACTAGCTGCTAGGCATAAATCATGTGAATGTGTGACTCTGTGACGCAGTGTGATGTCATAAACTTCAAGGAATTAAAGGCGGGACTACTGACGAGGCATCTGTTGGTGCTGACTTTGAGCTTTTTAACTTTTTTAACCTTTTACATACACATACCTTTATAAAATGCTTAAAGAGAGGAAAAATTATATAGCATTATAGAGCTCCTTTAAAAAACATTAAAAAAACATCCTATACATACATTAGTTCAGTTATTGGCAGATATGCAGTGTGATGACTTGAAATGTGGAGCGCCTGTTAATTTTATTATTGATAACACACTTCTCAAATTTGGCGAAATGATCGACATCATGAGTGTCTTCTTCAGTTTTCACGAGCTGCTTTGCTCCCTCAGAACCCTGCTTCGCTTTGATCATCTTCGATCTCTGCTGGATACTTTTATATACTCCCTAATACTCATTAGCAATTTTGCCCAATTAATTCCCAATGACCTGAACATCTTGCGCAGTGGAGCGGGGTAGCACATTGTGTTAAGCACAGTAATTGAATTATTTGTATGTGTTTTTCATGTTTAAGCCCCGAGGGACCTCTTAATAGCTGCGCTCATTGATTTTTTTCACTCTTTCTTCTTTTATCCCGTCCAATCTAACAATGCTATACGGTATGAAT
>CAEMYA010001588.1:3824026-3875657 GCA_903131615.1 Diplodus sargus | reverse complement strand
TATACGTATACTGAGCAATGAAAGACAAATAACAGAGTTGATGAAGATGAAGCTCAGTCAATGTTTTATTAAAGCAACGGTAACAAAATATAAGTTCTACATCCTTTGAATAATTTGTTAATAAAACTGTTTGATTGGTACCAAAATCATTATGCCTTCTGTGGCATGTTGATGAAGATGATGATTTAGATTTAAGAACGGGACCAATCTACAGAGAGCTGACCTCCAAGTTTCAAGGATCTGTCCGTGGTGCTGAAGTCGATGCCGACTGCGGCAGACGAGTCAGCTGCAGCAGAGTTACCTCAACTGTCTGCTCATAACGAGTCGTGGCAGGTTGTGTGATGCTGAGACTTCAGGTACACGGGCCGCAGTGATTAAACATCTGCCTCTGAATTAATGAATTAGATAAACTGTGAAAGTGTAACCTCCACACGCTCTTTCATAAATTTCACCTAAAGCTCTGAGGACTCATATGTGGAGAAATAAAGTGATTGACAGCGTTCAGGATTCTTTGGCTGCTGTTCGCTGTCACACAGATCTGTGCGCCTCGCTGGGTGAGCTAAATAATCGACCGGGTGGATCTCGACACGCTCCCACAGGACCAGAGCCAATCCTGATGTGACAGAAGTCAATGCAGGTCCTCAGTGTTGACACGCAATGTCCAATCAACAATACTCTTCCAGTGGTCTTTTTAAAGACACAGACATACACTCCCACACACAGGTTTGGCCATGCTTGTGAGGACTCTCTCATTGATTTCTGAGCCATTTACCATGCCGAACATGCCTAACCTTAACCTGTGCCCTAACCTTTACGTAAACCAATTCCTCACCCCTACCCTGGACTAAGCATTAGCCTCCAATTAAAGGTTAGGTTCACATTTTGTCTGGTTTAAAACAACACACGCACGGCTGTTAATGTAACTCCACTGTGAGACGTGGGGAACAAAATCCACCATCCTGCGCTGTGTAGAACATTTCTTTAGCAGTCTGTCATAATAATCAAGCAGGTATTTTCCAAAGGTTAATTCTAAAGGTACAATCTCCTCTCTGCGTTATTATCCCACCACAGCTCAGCAAGGAATCACTGTCTGGGGAAACAAAGAGGCGGAATTTGCTGTTTATGTTGTGATCCTGGATAGAAGAATGGAAGACATCAATTTAAAATCAACCATTGAGTAAGTCCTATCTTATAAAGGGATATAGCAGATATACAGAGTTATACACTCTCAAAACATCCTGAAGATTCTTAAATGTCTCAGGGCCTGAGGTGCTTCCCTGAGCACCCGAGCAATCTTATCTGTTATCCAAATGTATTCATGTCTTACTAATACTTAGTTCAGAACCAGAGGGTTGGAGCTGCTACATCATTAAAGGTCCTGCGTGCTATTGGCATCGAAAAGAGAGGTTGCAGACTGCTACCAGCTAAGTACCCCTCATCCTCCCCTACAGTGGATGCTAAAAGCACAGAAAGCCAGTGCTTGGTTTGTCCGTTTGTACTAATGGTCTTGTGACATCCAGTCTATGACTAACAGCCTCATCATGTCCTGGCATTGCCCTTGTGATGTTTCAACTTTTCTTAACCTCAGCTCAGTACAAACTCCTCTAAACTGATTAGTTTTGTCATTTTGATTCTAACTGTTTCTTATTTCCATGATGTTTTTAACTTCAATACTTTTAATTTCAGTCATGACTAAACATTACATGTTCTTTCATTGTAATCATGGCAGAATCATTACATGTTCAACACAATATAATAGGCAGAGCTTTGATATATTTCTACATTATATTTAGGACTATATATAATGTCCTTTATACTTGTATTTGTGCATGGCAGGACTGTATGGATCTCAGCTTGTCTGACAGGCTACCATAGAAACAACGTTGGTGGTGGCGTTACATGGCAGACTCCGTTGAAGGCTCATTCTTAGGAAACAAAACACAAAAATCCTTAGTTCAAGTGAATATACAGTAATGGAAACATACTTATCAGTGTTCCACTTCTGGTTTAGTCTTTGTCTCTTTTGTAGTTTATGTCTTCATGTGTCTTGATTTCCTTTCTACTTCCTGCCTTTTTTTTACCACCCTTTATCTGTGTACTTCGTGAATCATTCATATTGTCCTGTGTCTCCTTCGCGGTTCTCCGTTTTGTTCTGGTTTTGTCCAGTTTCTGTATTTCACTTTAGATTTTTCCCTGACCTTTCCTTCACCTGCCTTTTGTTGCTTGCTTTTTTCGAATTTAGACTTTGGTTACCAGCATTCAATCTCACTTTTTATTCTTTAATCTGCCTCCCTCTGAGTGCCTTATATTTGGGTCCTTTTGGGTGTTAACTGTCACTGTAAAATAGGGGACAAACCACAAAACCACAGGGAACAAACGATTTACACAGGGAACACACAAGGACCGAGGAACAAGTACAAGAGCATTGCAGACACATGAAAACAAACTAACTGACCAATGAGGGGAAAACACTGGCTTAAATGCGTACAGTAGGATTGATTCACACATTAAACACAGGTGCACACAGAAAAGGTGCGGAAAGTAAAACAAGACACATGAGGATGTAAGCTACAAAATAAAACAGGAAATGACCAAACCAATAAACCAAACCATTAAGGGAAATAAAAGTCTGAGACACCTCACCATGCACCTTGGATGGAATAAGGTGAGGTTGTGCCAGAAACCCCTACTGTGCTTCTACATGTAACTGAGTCAAAAGGCGCATAACGGTAAGTTGTGTCTTTCTAAACTGACCCAATTTGCAATACAAAGAAACAGAGAGCAGGCAGCAGCGGGCGAGTTGAAGTGACCCAAGAGATTAACCTGAGCAAAGGCAGGCGACGAATCAGAACAGGGGGAAAAAACTCACTCGAGAGAAAACAACAGGACAACAGGAAAACATGGGGAGGAAGGAAAAGAAGGCTGCACATTGACATATTCATTTACAAGATATATATATGTACACTTTAAATTAGCATGTCTTATGTACATTTTTTCTTTTTTTGCTGAAGTAGAAAATATCACTGTGCTTCCTCCTCCAGTAGATGATTCTTTTCGGTGGGAGAGGGGTGGCTACATCCATGTGGCCAATAAATATGTCATCGTCAGTGGCCCCCAGGAACAAAACTCAGGAGCTACATAAAGAACTAGAAGGTCCTGAGCACATTCAAGCCATTGATTACAGAAGAAGTGAACAGAAAAGCTATGCATTTGAGACACATTTTTTTATCCCACAAAAAGACATCACAGAATCCTCACGCTGGTCTTTTATGTATCTCAGGTGCTTTGATTGAATCTTGAGAGAAAACATTTAGATGTTGAAAGGGACACTTTAAATGCCAGACAGCCTTTTTTTTTTTAATATATAAAGCAACACAGATTTTTTTTTTCTCTGTTTTTACTGTCTTTTGTCATTTTTAGAGAAGCTCTTAAAAAATCAATAGCAGTTCTTCTGCCAGCCATATGTTTGCAGTGTTATGTATTCAGAGACACCTGCCTCCAATTTACTGCCAGAAAATGCTTGCTTGGATATGTATACATTTTGCGTCTATGAACACTTCGCAGGTTTTATGTTAGCAGCGTGGTCGCAGATTTGCTCTCCTCCCTCTCTCGCTCTCTGTGCCCTCCCCGTCTGTCCCACGAAATCACTCTTGTACCTGCCATTGTTTTCTTGATTGCTTCCTGTACCTCTGAGTTTGGCCTGAAGGAGAACATCGATTAGGAAAAGACCACACTCAATCTATTATTATTATTCTGTTTTTCTCCTTAGCCGCGCTCCGTTCTGAGAACTGCTCCTGAACCACTGGAGCCAATTAATGTCCAAACAGATGTGCAGCGCCGAGAGCTAAGCTTTGCCGCGGGGTCAGGCAGCCTGAATCTAATCTCCTCGCCAGAATTACATTTCCTCCATCATGGCCCCGTACCTGCTGCCCTGCTCTCGGGTCACGAGAGGCAGCTTTTGCGTAATCACATGTTGTCAGTGCAGTGGAATAACTCTAAATGGCCCGAGAGGAGGGTCGTGTGGCTTTCACCGCACCAGACTGGTGGCTGTGCAGACTGAGCTGCCAAAAAAGTGGAAAGCCTGTTACGTTTTAATGAGCAGAAGTGCCTCAGTTCCATTTGATTCTTAATGTGTCGTATGATCATGTCTTTGATGTGCTTTTCCGTGTCTTTCCTCTCCTCACTTTATTCAGATTCGTGTTTGTGGAGAATGAGAGGGAGATACAAACACAGAGAAATGGAATACCTGAGGCAAAAGTGGGACTTTACACTTGAAAGTAGAGAGCATTACTTATGCATTAGGTATTTCTTTGAAGAACCCAAAACATGCATATTTCCCTATTCCTTCCGCCCAAATAATACTGATAAAATCAATTATTCATTTGTAAATGTTTATTTCACTTCAAAAACAAGTATGACATGGGCCTTGATGTTAGAGAAACTGTTCCCGCAGTAACCCAAACTCACAATGCCCTCATTGGAAGTTTCTACTGTTCTGAAGTTATGCAGAAGTGTCCTACAGCATGAATTAAATAAACAGTTATTACCAACAAACACACATGGCCCACTGCGTGTTCTTATCAATGTTAATGTTAGGGACCAAACATTTTATTTTGGGGGGAAAATGACCCCTTGAAACAGGAAAAACAAAGGACGCCTGTTCTCTTTCAAATGGAGTTCAGGAGTTTAAACGTAGGTGAGAGAACAAGACGGGAATGCAACGCTTTGTTCTGAAAAATCCTGACAAAAATACAAACAACTGGACAAATTCAGCACTTAATTATGTTGAGTGAATTACTTTCAGCAATAAGCAGTTTGAACTAATTAAACTCACTAATTGTTAATTCCAGAAGCCAAAAACACAATGATCATCAGGTGAACTTTTGAGATTAGCTGTGGAAGCATTGTGCTAATTTGTTAAACAACATCATCACACAATACGAGCTACTGATGAGGTCCCGATGGTCTGCACAGATAAATGAAAATATCTGTGGTTAAAAATGGGCTTGGAAGCCCTGACGGTGTTACATTTTCATTACTTTCGACGCTCTTGGCACTGCACAGCTTCCTGATTAGTGAGATTTTTAATTTGTAATTTTCAGCACTGAGGGGAGGGTGGAGAGGGGAATTCGGCAGCTGAAGCCCATAATTAAGCTTGATCTCTACCCACCAACAAACTGGACGTATCAGATACAATCAGCGGATCACGTTTTGGGTTCTTATGCAAAGAACAGGTTGAATGACAGCAGCAGTAAGTGCTCCAAAAAGACATGCAGTGCATTTACATTTACACTTACAAGAGACCAAGCCCTCCATCAACGGTAGGAAACATGAAGGAAGGAGGACGCCATACAGTATCTTATTATTGAGCGACACAGTCCACATCACTGGACTTCAGCACAGGAGACAGCTGCTTGTTTGCCCGTTTAAAGTGTGGATGTTCTTTTAAAAAAGCATGACCACAATCTTTTCCTAACCTTTACCAGGTATTTATGATTGTAACCATGACGACGTAGCTCCTCTAACCTTAAAGAAGCAGTCATTTTAACACAAAGCGCCATTGTTCCCCAGAGGTGGACCGTCTGACTGACAGGAGCAAAAACACACTAAAAAGGTCACCAGAGATTCATCTCTGGTGAAACAACAATTAAAGTTGTTTTTATTACATGGCTCAGGTTTAAAGTTAAACTTCTCGACCACTGCTAATGAGAACACACAGGGAACTATCAGCTATTGGAGTGGAGTGCTGAGGAAGAATTTAGGACTCTTACTGCCTGAAGGAAGGTGTTATGGTCTGACTTCTGTATCTTTTGTCAGATGGCAGAGGGGTGAAATGACTGTGGCCAGGGACGGGTGTCATCTTGTAGTATCCTTTTGGCTCCGTGCAGACATCTCACTTCACCGATATCACTGATGCTCTGGAGATGGTTCCAAGGATGTTCTCTGCAGTGAGTACAATTTTTTGTATTTTGTGTTTTTTGAGACTGGAAAATTAGAAAAAATGCCACACGCAATTTGTCGGGGTCCATGTTCATGTCTTCAAATAAGTTCTTGCGCAAAATAAATTTTACCCTAATGAAGAAAACAAAGCAGAACATCAAATATTCACATTTTAGAAACAGTAATCAACACACTTTTCCACCTTAAGCTGACATCTTCCACTCTAATTGGGGATTCATTTTCTGGCGTTTTGTTTTTAGGAGGAATTGACTAATCAAGTAACTGACTAATCATTTCAGCTCTAAACCCATGAATGCTTTCCAAATATACACAGCACATGCAGACACGTTTCTAAGGACCGTTATGATTATACTGCAGTCCAATGCAACACTGGAACATTATAACATTATACCAGCTGCACAAAGACAAGATGTAGTCGAGGGCTGTTATTCTGAATAATTCACATGTTTACATAATAAAGAAGCAGCTCAGTGAAGGGATGGTGTGCAGAAAAAAAGTATGTCAACGCCTTACCTGTGCTTATGATGTCGAACTGAATTCAACGACAGCTTTTTTTCTACTTAACTGATGACATTAATCCAGTTTCATAACGGTGTCAGTGTCAAGACAAACGAAACCTAGTCTGGTATTCCACACATGCAGCTCAGCTCTTTCTTATCTATTATGTATTATTATTCAAATCGCAGGCAGGGTGGAAGGGGGAATAGTACCTAAATACCAGTGATGGAAGTTAGCAGATAAAGTGACACAGTTGGCCGTAACAAGGCTATTTCAGTCGGCAAGACAGTTCATTTTCTCCGTAAATGTTTCATTCCACAATTCATCTCTGACACATAAATTGTATTTGAGCCGGATCTTCCAAGGGCTAAAGTGAAGTCCCTCCTCTGCAATGTTAAATGACCTCTGGAACAATTTGATTATGATGTCTTGCTGACAGACAGATTTATCACGGCAGTGGAGCCATGTAATGGATATGAGCACAGCTCTGGTGACAGGAGAGAAGGCGGTGGGAGTGAGGGATGAGGGATAGAGGAGTGGAGGCAGCAGAGAATGGACTCTAAAGCCGGGCTAAGTAATCCATTTACATGTGTGTCATATGATAAATAAATGACAAATGACTCCTCTTTCCGTAGCCCTAGTAAAATGTGAATTATGGTTTTAAAGTAGCAGCGGCATGTTAACTTCACTCAGAGCAAATGGATCCTGGAGGAGCAGTTTTACCACAAAACTGTAAACACTGATTACATTTATGAGGCTGTTTGAAGCCGGAGTGCCACACATCAGTCCTGGTGAGATGCTTTACTGATATTACCAATTATAGTCCGACTCGGCAGGTCTAATGCAGCTGGATATGTTTTCTGTCGCTTCGGCCTGTAAGCATGACACGTTGTTAACAGTGTTGACATCTCTGCAGACACCGCACAGGGGACTTAAAGGCTGGATGAGCCACAATTCAACACTGCGGGCCGACAACAAAACAGGCATTTTCAAAATGTCACCACCGAGGCTTAACTCCTCTACATTCACTGCATCTTTCTGTCTCCACCGATTGTCTGTCAGCACTTGGCTGAACTCCACACTACACACAATGGAAATACAAGGAAGACTGACTCATGTGACATTTGTTTGGAGACCTGTGTGATGTCTCGAGTCCTTCGGCGATGGATGGAGGACCTGTGTTAACCGTGCCACCGATGGGAACCTCTGCCGAGCAACAAGTACTGACATTATTCTTCTGCCTGCTCTTTTCTATCAATCAAGTTTTCTTTTCTTTTTTTCCAAGCGTTTCCACAGAGACTGGGGAGGACAAAGGTGAGCTGAGGAGGGGTAGCGTGTAAGGACAGCTTATCTGTCAGAAAGTGCATCAGGACAGGAGAAATAATTTGACTGGCCATGACAGACCTTTCACTTTGCCTTTCTCTCACATAGGCTGTTGTCAAACTGACAGCAGATGTGTTTCCTTGTGGCAGAGGGAAGTCACTGTCAGACCAGTGGCACACAAAACGGAAACGGACAAAACTGCTGCGAATGTCCTAATGAGTAGAAGAAATGCTCTGATTTATTCATTTCCTTATGTACACAGTGCAGTATAAAGTGCAGACCAATTCAAATATTGAAACCACAGGAACTTAATTTGTTGTTTCCGTATCCAAGCTGTGTATGGGTACACAGCTACAAAATACAATTGTTTTTTTCCGAAGTCCAGATGCCAGGAAAGCCTGGACGTTTCATTTAGATGCAAATAAAATAGAAATGACAAATAATAATGCAATCTGCCTCACAGCCACAGACGACAACAAATCCATAGATTGCTATAATGCAATGTGCAAACATGGCACATAGTGTAAGGCATCAGAAGAAACTCACAATCATGAATCTCATATTTGATACAGATAAGCTCCTACTGACCTCGAGTAAACGTACCCACCGTAACACAGCAGCTTTATAAAGTCCAGCCTAACAAGACTCCAAATGAAGGGTCTGTGCTGGAGCTGATGGAGTATCAGACAGATAGAGAACAAGCTGTTTGACATAACATGTCCTTCCAGTGTAGCTATAACAATACAATAGTAATACTATGCAATGGTACTGTTGATTCACAGTGGATTATTTAAAAGAATTAGCTGTCAAGTCCTCAGTACATCAGAGACACTGTGCAGCCTCCTGTATTAATACCAGTTTGTTCCGTATCAACTTTTTAGCTCAGCACACAAACATCCTCTTGTCTTTGCCACTTGAAAAAAGGTCCTTGGAATATTTATGGCACATAATCCTGCCCGGTGCAGCCTACATCCTTCTCCTGCAGGAGTCCTTGAACTCTTCAGACACTCCACAGAGCTTGACCTGCTGTTAGCACCAATTAGCTTAATGACTTTCAATCCCTCATTGCCCATGTAAAAGAGGTTTCGCCAAACATGGACCTTCGTTTCAGTTTCTGAAATAATAATTCTGCCAGGCTGGTAAAAAAAAAACGGGAAATAAGGGGTGCGTTCTGAAACAGTCACTCACCAGAGCGCACTCGGGCACAAACCGAACCACTTGTAGATGTGCAGCATTTTTTGGAAAGTGCAGTTTATTTATCCGAAGCACCACACTCCTGTCTAAGGAGACAGTGCAGCCGAGCGCCAGGAGCAGTCGGTGTCTCATCAGCAGCTGAAATGGCAGCCTGAGCTTGATGTGTATGAACCTCAGCAAACATGAGCAGAGAGGAGGGAGCCGTTTGTGTGTTTAACCTTACCTAGCTATCCTGCATTTTTACTATCACAGCGTGTTGCACTGCCCCACAAGTGCCCAAATAGCAGAAACCGCAGGGCAGGTTTAAGCATACTGGCCAGCCCTCACAATTTTCCCAGGAGGCTTACATTTTTCATTGCCCTCTCCTGGTTTCCTCCCAGAGTCACTATTCCTCTGTATTTCCCCCCAATGTATGATACATTTTCCCCATCTGTTGGCCCTCTTAGCCATGACAACCTGTTTCTGGCGCTGTCCAGCGCGCGGTCTGTAATACTGTTGCGCCTCGTAGCCTTCAGTGAGAAATGAAGAAGAGAAAGACACACTCAAGCAAGTTTGAGACATCCTGGGCATGCATTTTGAAAAATCTTCATCAGCATCAATCTCCATCAAGAGGCTGACAAATAGTCACAGTGGCGTGTTCATACTCTCTAAGGGGCCGGGGCAAAAAATGAATGAATGAATGAATGAATGAAAGAATGAATGAATTGATTAATTAATTAATTAAAATGAATGACTATTAGTTTACGCCAGACATTCAGGCTCACATCAGAGCGGAACTCATTCTGCATTCTTCCCTGAGAATTAAAAGTCAACTTGGAAGTATCTAAAATTTTTTAAAAAAACACCTTTGCAGCTTTCCTACTTTTTTGTTATTTTCACACTTTTGACAGACATCAGAATGCAGCGAACTCAGTCTATAAAAGTCACATTTTCACACCCACCTTAGTTTTTGTGTCCTCCCTATTTTCGGGGTTGAGAGAATAAAATCTAACGTGGGAGCAACTGACTGTACGAAGCTGATGGCAACACCACAAACACAAATGAACTCAGTTTGATTTATACGACATTTGCCTCCAAAATGAAGTGGACTGGAAGTATAATATAGCGGAAAATGGAAATACACATGTGGCAGACGCATTGTTTGAGACTTGCTGTCTTCTATTTGTTTTGGGCTGATTTTGAGAATAGATTTCAGAAGAGATTCAGAACACAGATTGAGGGGTGGAAGCAGCTTGGGGCATTCCCCTCCCAGCCAATCATGGTGTCACGACACCCTTTTTCGTGAAGGCTTATCAGAGGTGGGGGAACGGCACACAGGTGGCTCTCAAAATCTGGCCCTGACTCACTGAGAACCTCATCCCCTTTGCCAGCCAGAAACTCTTGCCTGCTTAGGCCCAATTGTGTTTTCTCGGCTGCCCCACGTCATTCCAGCGAGGAAACTGTGTTCATTCTTGAATCCCTTGAAACCCAAGCCTCTATACGCCTGTTTTGACATTTCATTTCACTGGGGCTTGTTGGAGCACATTTAATTTTGATCTTACACTGAAGAGGCATTAGTTGATTGGTTTATTGTCCAAGTGGATGACATTGGGCATCCCCTTCTAGATTGACATATTTTTTGTTTATATTTGTATGTAGGTGGGGCTGGCTCGTAAGCATTTTACTGCCAGAACCGCCACTAATAACTGAACTAAAAGTACCCCAAATGTATACTTGAGTAAATGCATATTTATTAGAACAAATATATTGGAAATGTTTTGACATACAGTACATGATTAGAATGCAGATAGACTGGGCAAATACAACAATAATGCGGTCATAAGGTGCGTGACATCTCAAGGCCACCAGGGGTCAGATACAAATCGCACTGGGGTATGAAGATTGTATGCTGAAACTGGTTTGCCTAACCATCCTTGAGTTTTCTAAAGCTAACTTTTTTTTAAACCAAAAAGGAAAAAACAAGATGAAAATAACCAAAGTTTTAATGGCGCACTACTTATTTCCCGCACATTTGAAAGTTCATATTTCAACTCATGTGCATGCTGTTTATGTAAAAACACGTTTTTAAAAATGATCGACAGCAACCTGTAATATCCAGTCAGTTATTCATGGATCGTGGCAATACTCAGCTCTTTCATCTGACCAGGATCAATACATACAGTATTTATTGACACTTGAATCAGTGTTATTTCATGTCTCTGATGGCATCAGCAATAATCAGAATAGCAATCAGCAGCATATTCATGTGTTAATGTACGGCACGAAGATGAAGGTTTAATCGCCCCGCTTTTCAAAGCAAATGCCTCGAGTTTATGCAGTGTGTGTCATTACATTTTAATGTTGATGAAATATTAAATTTTAAGTTGGAAGTCTTCTTACACGGGTTTCTGTTGTTACCTTAATAAATCATCATCATTAATCTTCTATTGGGGAAGGCTGCATTTGAGCTAACGTCTCCAGAGATGATGGTAATGACTTTAACTGTGAAAAATGTTGCTGTCATCAATACAAGCGCCCATGAGGAGTAAACACACACACACACACACACACACACACACACCCTCCGTTGATGGATTTTTTTTCTTCAAACAACTTTCATATCGTCAGTCTTTTTATGTATATTGACCGTGTATTTGAGCAGTTTATTTACTCCTTCAGCCCCTGCCGCTGCTCCATCACTCAAACATAAAACAGCTTCTTATGAACACACGTCCCAGCAAAATTAATGACTGGTATGATGCAAGTGTTTTGCCTCTTTTGCACAGCATTTTTCACACATTTTCTTGCATTGACAGTTTTTGTGGGCTTTCGGATAAATTTGATTTAATGACTTAACCGCTCGAGCGAAACTTGCGGACGGTATGCTGCAGTCGCTGTTAATAATTGTATGTTTGTTAAAAAGGCTCCAGATTTAACAGCATGTCAGACTGCACACCTACAACAAAGAAGTCTACAATTACTTGATAATTACCACTCAGTTAATCACCTCCCAATCTAAATTACTGTACACTCTCTGAAGTCTATGAGTCGGTGATCAAATGCCCCTAGAGGATCCTACATCTGCACTTCAAATCACACAAGATTTAAAGTTTAAACAACCATTTAAAGCACAATTCCTCTTGATGTTTCTCTTGTTTCTTGGTTGTATTCCCTGAGTATTTTCCTCACTGAAAAGCCAACAGAGAGACTGCTGACAAGGCAGCTGGCTCACATTTGGCTTCTCTGTGCAGCAGTATGATCAATAGATTGCGATTCACGAGGACCCATGAACAGCAGTGTGAAACCTGCACCCCCTTCACCCTCCCAGACTGGCCCGTCGAGGGAAAACCAGTCAGTTAGGTTCAAAAGAAAATGTACAAGAGATTGATTAAGCAGGCAGAAGCGGGCCTTTCAGCACTATCGCAGGTCACAACACCGCACTCCAAAAGCTGGAGTCAATGCGGCAGAGTGGGGGGCCACAACACTCAATCTTCTTAGAGGCAGGATATACTTCTCGGAGGAAATGTGTTACCAGTAGCTCCAAACAAAATGTGTGGTGTGTTCACAGAGGCCAATTGAACTGCTGTTGAATAAAGAGCTGCAAACAAATTCCAGCATGTTCCCTGTAGAACAGACGGGGGGAGCTTCAGAGACGCTGTGATCATTGACCAGGTTGTATTTCCTCTTCAGACAAATTGGATTTAATGCATTCGGGTTCATGCTCTGTTTTTTGTGATGTTGCCATACCGTTCCCCCTGTGTGTTTTACCTCAACAACCAAACAGAATAAGAGGGAAATTGTAATGTTGACTACAGGTTTGAGAAGCTGTTTGTATCAGGATATCTGTGGATTGAATTGGTTACAGTTTATGATATGAGCATCCGAGGCTCAAGCGCAGATATACCAGCGCCTTCAGCCACACATGTTTTTGAGTTCAATAAACATAAACAGTGAGCTTGGCCAATTATTTATGGCTCTGGGGGCATTAGAGCACATATCTTACTGTATCTGTGTGTGATATGCTTCCATAACACAATTTGTCTCCAGCATCAGGACACATAACACAATCTGGCAAATAAAGACAGTCACAGTTTTTTATGCAAGCGCTGCTCGTTGTTGCATTGTTATCCTTAACAATTGCACGACTGCTTCCCAAGACAAAACAAAATGCTGCATCTGAGGTGATGCAAAAACAAGACAATTAAAATAGAGCCGGCAACTTCAAGTTTTGTTTGTTTTCTGCCCAGGCGGTGAAACAAGACGCTGCCAGCCTGTTCACCGTTTTGCTGAGTAAAGGAAGATCCTGCAGCGGCACCAGACACCAGACATAACCTGCCCGGGTACTGACTGTGTGGTGTCCAACTTAGTTTTGGCTCTGCCTGTCTACGTGTGTGCTTTATCCTCTGCTGAGGCAGAAGGCAAATTGGGAGTAGCGGCTTTATCTAATTAAGAGACCGTATCATTAACAGGCGGCTCCTTCGGCAGCAACCCCCTGATTTATGTGGCTAATGCGAACAGAGAGATATCTTTACAGTAACAAAGCAGCTGCAAAGCAAGATGCAAGAAGGAGAAAATGTTAGGATAAACACTTCATTATGTATGTGTTGTGAGCTGTTTTTAGCTACCCCAGCGGTGTGCCTGCAGGCATGCCGGTGACGGTCGGCTGGTCCAGCACCTTGGTTTAGAAATATCCCAACAATAATGTGATGGATTTTCATGACATGCATGGTCCTCAGAGGATGATTTCTAAAGTAGCAACATCTGTGAGCTGGTTCAGGCTGTCAACTCAAGTTGCACTGCTATTTATGTGTGACATGCCTCACTCTCCACCACCATCTACCAAATGTACCCTCCCATTTTGGCGATCTATATTTAAAGATTTCCCATCTCTCCCTCTGCTTTGTCAGTATTGCTCTGCCTCAATATTGCTGCCTGTTTTTTCAGGCCCAACACCATCCCAGTGTGCACCTTCAGGCTCCGACTTGGAGGTAAAAGATAGTTGTTTATTATTCCCCAATATCTCTAAGTAAACACATCAACGGGGACTGATGTGTTTGTGTTTGTGGTGGGAGCCCAGAGGCCAAACTCTACCTGTGTTCTGCTGTTGAAATAGACATGTCAAACTTGAGTTGTCTGCCTGAAATTATTTTGGTGATCCAGAAACTTTTCATCTTACCTCATGATATGTTTCATTATCAATACCTGCGCATAATAACGAAGGTTCCAGTCAGCCGAGCTGTAAGATGGTGAACATGGTAAACATCATTAATGCCACTAAAAGTCAGCATGTTAGCGCTGTTATTGTGTTCCTGACAAGCCTTTAGTTCAAAGCACTACTGTGTCTAGGTACAGCCTCTCAGAGCTGAGCCAGTGGTAAGAGGCCCGTGGGCCAAGTGCGGCCCACAAGCAATTTGGCCCCCTGACCTAAGCTTTAACTTTCATAGGTTACATCAAAGGCATTACACAACTTCCCTAAAACTACTACTACTGTTACTGTTTGAACTGTTCATGGTCTTGGAATAAAGTTGAATAAACTTAAAGAAAGATTTGTCTCAATAACTCAAATAAACACACCCTCATACCTAAATGACTGAATAGATTGCAAGTGATACCATAAGTGACATTTATCACTGGTCCCAGAACAGCAGACTGTTGCAGTGAACCAGCTTCAGGTGCACCATTTGTTGTAAGCTAACAGTTTGGTTAGGTTTAGGAAAACATTGTGGTTTGGCTTAAAATAACCACACTTTTCAATCTTCATTCAACAAGGCTCCCTCCTTTTCTGATGTCATGATTACTATGACCAATAGATGTCGCCACCTAACAGACACAGTCTATATGGATCACAATAATGTGCCTTCACAGTAAACCTATATGGTTGTCTTTGTGATTAAGCTGCACAAACACATGACAGGCAGTCAGTGTGCTGACATTCTTCTTAAACAATATCAGCAACAGAGCTTTCATTCAACTAACTGAAGCCATCCAGTCCTATGTGAATATCTTAATCCTATCTATTAAATTGTCTATAGTGCATCAATGAGAATACATACGCTTGGATATATGAGCCTTTGTTTCGATGCTTCTGCTTTTGCTTTTTTTGCCAAATTTATATCAACATAAGCTGTTTTAACAAAAAAAATAACATCTGCTCTTTAATGCAGTCTTGAAATTAAAGCAAAAGACAAACAAAGAATATTGGTAACATGTTGTCCTGTAGTTCCCAAATGAACAGTGGTGAAAATGACTGGTTCCCAAGTGAACCTAATTCACACTGGTTTGAGTGATAACTCAGGTCAAATCAGTTTTATATAGATTTTATATAAATACATACAATTCATACAAAGCTTAAGAGAGAAAAATAGTTTTAAGAATTCAAAACCCTGCACAATGGTCAATACTTTACAGCTCTGGCAGGTTATTACGGCAATAAACATTTTATCTTCCATCATAGCAATTGTGATAGTCACCATCCAGGGAAGGCACTATACTTCAGCTGAACCTTTGTTTAGAACATTTTGTTCTTTCTTGTTATATGTTAACTACAGTCTGTTTCATGTCTATTTGTCCATAATTAATAAGCTTACCCTCAGGGAAGGCAAATAACCTATGTGGAAAAATGTGAAGTTGAAATGTAAAAGTTTGCTTTTCCAACCTGCAAGTGCTTCAGGCTACTCTGGCAAACCCCAGACACAAGGGCTGATGCAGGTAGCTTAGAGGGATTCACTCCCTTATCTCTTAGAAGAAACGACGCGGGGTGTGTGATGCCTTTTGGGTTGTTTTGGCTGGCGTGGCAGAAGAAGTCATAGAATCATTCACTAGCTTCTGATTTGATTTCAATATGTCCCCGTAATTCATTTAAAACATGATGTGCATAGCGAAAACTGAAGATATGATGAGTTACACATTGACTCTGAGGCACTAAATGTTGAATTGGTTACACCTCTTTCCTGTGCCTTGGCTTCATGAATACGTCTGAGCAAGCATGGTGTCCTCTTGCTCTCACAAAGTGGTCCACAGGGAGCTCACCCAGGGAGTTGTACTAGAGAGAGTCTCGTGAACCAAAGCTGGCAGGTTCGAGATGAAAGGTCAGCAGATTGCAGGAGGTTGCAGCATGAAGGGGAGAGCTGGAGACAGTTCAGAGCCTGTCTGACCCATAATGAACTGTCCATTGCAGGGCAGTGCACTTGGACAGCCCATCTGGAAGAGCTGTATTTGTCAGTCATGATACAGCTGTAGTAGATCCACTTCCTTTTAGTGTATGCAGTCAAGAATGACATCGCTATAGTCAGTCTTCAGGATGGTGCTTCACCTGTTATAATGGCGTTGTGGCAGTAGGTCACACTGCAGTTAATCAGTAATCTTTGCCTTTCCCTGTAACCAGGTTTCTCTCCCCCTCAAGCTTATTTTGGTACAGTTGTACTACAGTGTGTCCAAATCATTTGACCTTCAGTAAGTATGTAAATAAGTGCTTTCACTTCCCTTGGCTTTTTAATTTCTGCAAATCAAAAATGAACTACAATGTATTTATTATACATTAGAGACATAAAGGTTAAATGCTTTAATGCTAAAAAAAAAACACGATTTAAAACACACATCAGGCCAGTGCTGCAGCTCTGCATTCCTCCTCTGTCTCTTTAAGGCCCATAATCAAAATACCCAGTTCGCTGTGACTGGTCAGCTTGCACACGTCTGAGCCAGCAACGCTAACAACAGTATGGCAGCTTCATTTAATTGATTCTTTTGTGCCACCAGGCTGCTGTACATAAATTATGCAAATGTGACAGAATGCAGCGGGACTAATGACGATGCATTCCAGGAGCAGTACAATATGTCTCCTTTAACTCGTGCTTAATTCACCTAAACTGACTGACTTCCAAGCGGATGCTGTTTATCGCTCTTTACGATTATAAGCACAGATAAACGATTTTGTACTCCCACTTTCGAATGACAGAAGTTGATGTTTAAACTATTCATCCATTAGTTTGCTCTGCCTTTGTCAACTTTGGGGCATCTAGACAATCAAACACAACAAGGAACAAATCTAGACAAATACTTCCTTTGTGTCAAAAGCTTTTGCTGCTCTTGCTCATAAAAACATCAATGAAGACAATCTGTGCAGTAGTGTCTTAGTCTTGGTGTACTTACCCGGCTGATGCTGACCTGGTGCAACCTCCAAGGTGTGGTCCCCAAAGAATAACTTGTCCGGCTGCACTCTGCCTGCGACTCATCCACTGTGTGCAATTCCCCCATTATCGACTATGTTGCAGTGTGTCTGCACCCCCTGATGATGGATCAGTGACTGTATGGGACAATGTTTGTGTCTATGGTGATCAGCTAGTACTTTAAAGAGCAAGGGTTTGATGTGTGACCTTATTTCGTGTCTTCAAGAGCACACATTGCAGCTCTGAACGCACCAATACACTGCTGGCTATTTGAATTGTGTGTACGTGTGCATTTGCAACGTTCAGTGTTGGCTGTGCAGAAAAGAGATAAGACATAAAGGTCCACTTTTGGTGCCTTGAACGCGTTTATTGATACATTTTATTTTCTCCAGTAGTATCTGGGTTACCACAGTGTCTTTTAGTGTAAAGAGCAAAGAACACAGATTCACACAAGTCTATATACATACAGTATATTTGCCACTGTGTGTCTCCCTTCGGTATGCCATCTCTACACCGAACCACAGGCCCTCAGAGAGTTCAACTGCTTTCAATTCCTACAAAGCCTCCAGACAGGCTTTTGCTTTCCATTTCTGTCTGTTCTCCCCAGCGCTCTCAGTTGCCCCGTCTTTCTGTGTGAGTAAATGAATTCCCCCCTGATGGCAGGGGATGTGATGTGAGAGCAGCGATCGGGGCACTTTAATCTCAGAGATCCATCCTGGAGGTTTGTGCCCCGCCTCGTCACTCTCTGTTCAAACACTGAACTTCCCTACCAAGACGACAAGGATTATAGCGCAGCCATTCGGGCTCTTTCTCATCTCGCTCCATCTCCCACCCTTTAATGCTCCTTCCCTTTTCCATCTCTCTCCATCCCGCCCATATCACTACCTTTTTTTTAAAACACAGATGCGTTAAACTTTATGTGAATGTCTGCGACCCAGACACAAAGGCAAGTGATCTAACAAAAGTGCCTCTTTCCTGATCTGCTCATGAACAATGCTGCTCACACACACACTCACTCTGATCTGCACATTTCACTGAGTGTGTAAAAACAATAACAACAAACAACTGGAGATCTGATTATTTGTACGGCGCACAAAACGCTGTTTTGATGTCATTTTGAAAAATGAAATCAGCGAGAACCGTGACAAACGAGGTAACAGGAGTGCAGCACTCAAATAAAACCCCATGAGCTGTGAAATTGTGTTTTCAGACATCTGCACCATCTAAATGAGTCAGATAGAGAAAAGTGTTTATGAATAAGATGCCACAATTCATGTTAAAAATCCTGCGAGGATTTGCGTGTCTGTGCATTGGTGTGCTGAACTTAAGGCAAATGAATATTCACAGATGATTTGGTAATGTAGGAATTAAAACTTACATCTGTGAAACAATCCTTATGAGTGTTGGTAAGCAGGTATGAATTTTAAAGTATGAGATTTGTCAACTCCTCAACGAGAGAGGAGGGTGAGGACGTGCTGCAGCTCTCCATCTCTCTGAGATATAACATCAACCAGCTGAACCCACTTTACTCAGATCTGACATTTTATGGCATTTTATGATCATGTCTAATGGGGTTTTTTTTAATCACTGAATGGAGATTTTTATCATATTTTAAGCGGGAAATGAAGCAATTTAATATTTTGGCAGGATAGAGAGGTTTTTTTTAACAGTAATTTTAATTAAACTATCAGGCCAGAGAATATACTGTGACATTTAAACTATTCACATTTGCGAAAGAAATAACAAAATACGGTATGTAAATAATTAAGAACAAAAACAAATCCAAATTTATTAAAAGCTGTTACAGTTGTTTCTGCCCACAGCTGTGGTGAACTGTTCTGAAGGCTAATACAAAAACCCTGAATCATTTTTAAAGAACTTTTCAGGAGGTGAGGGTGCTGGGAGTGGGTGGATTATGTGATTAATGCTCAGATGAGAAGGGCAGAGAGGGGAAATTTCTAGTTTCAAAACAATTTTGTTTTGAAAAGCTCATCGACGGGAGTCCTTCTTCCTTCAAATCTCTTTGTCCTCTCCTCATCCTCCTCATCGTCACCTAGTGGTGTCCTCACCGTAGGACAGCAACGCCTGATTAATAATGTGTAACTGAAATTAACAGCTCTCTTAGTCAGAGAGCTAATAATAAAAATCATCACACCTACATCTGAAGTTATTATATTTTTTGCTCGGGGGCAAAAATGTTATTAACGCAGAACCCATCGTTACACTGGATGTGTGTTGCACTGTGAGATAGCAGCTGACGCCTTTTGTTCCCAGGCACATGTAATTGTTTTCCTTATGTGTATTTCTTTTTTCAGTACACGGTGTATTTACATAATCCCAAAATTTACATTCAATTAGATAAATCAGCCATTATGAAACGGAGCAAGCATCATTTCGGCACCTTTCAGAGGGAGAGGGAGCAGCATTAATTAGGATACACTTAATTATGTTGGGCAGAGCCTCACTTTAACTGCTGCTATGAGTAATGCAGACAGATAATGAATAAACCCCTCAAAGCACTTTACCTCTCGGAGCGCCTGTTATCAGGAAATGAGGCCCACATCTGTGTGGAGCAGCCTGTTGACATGGTCTTGTTACAGCAGGAGATGGAGTCATTTGTATCACCGAGTATGCGCCATTAGAGGGTGAAACCTGTGTGAAATCAAACTGTGTGAAATAGAAGAAATAGCAGGAGTCAGACCTCCCTCCCCTCCGGCTAAACTGCACCGAGCAAACTTAGCTGCTTCAGACGGACCTGAGGAGAGAGGGGCAGAGTTGAGGGGAAGACATAACGATGTTAAAACATTGAGACCATTTGGTTGCAAACACATTTGCTGTTTAAATGGCAATGAGTGGCGGCCAATATCTATGATGGCTTCCTGTGCAAGTTCTTCTTTTTATGGGAAGACATAAGATTGCAAACAAGCACATGAGTGCATTTGTTACAGGCCCCAAGCATTCACAAGTGAGGAGGAAGTATGTAACAGCTTCCGTGATAACGAGAGTTAGCAACAACAGCTGCTCCTTGCCAGCTTTTTCCTGGCTGAAGCTACCTACAATTGGCTAACTCGTGACTCCGTTAGCCATGGAGCCAGTGGCTCTGGAGTTGGTCTTGAC
This sequence comes from Diplodus sargus, assembly GCA_903131615.1. Classification (NCBI taxonomy): domain Eukaryota; kingdom Metazoa; phylum Chordata; class Actinopteri; order Spariformes; family Sparidae; genus Diplodus; species Diplodus sargus. The sequence continues at coordinate 3,855,420 of CAEMYA010001588.1, read as the reverse complement.
ACAGCTTAACTTGATGTGAGAGCCTTAGAAGGAACATGGCAGGACCAAACTAGAACTCCAAAACCTCCAGAGGTAAGTTAGAGGACAAGGGGTAGCAGTATGGAGGCGATTTACAGAAGCTTAGGCTCGGACTGTGACTACGGGGATGACAAGACAGGCAGGGACAGGAGAGCCGTGAAGCAGGAGAGGAGAGAAAGAGATAGACATCAGCAGCGGGGGAGATTGGCATGTAGAGTTGAAGCACTTTCACATCTGCATATTTCGATCTACTGTGACTGTGACTGTGGAAAGTTTAGGTCCGGTTTGAATAAAGTGTGTAGCGATGAGTTAATGAGGCCATCAAGCTCATCTTGGTTCAGTATAAAGAAAGAGATCTGAATTCAGGAGGTATTTCTGTTTAGTAGGGACTATAGATGTTTAGATGACATTTTGTGAGTTTCTTTTGTTCATTTATCGCACTAAAAGCTGGCATCTCCTGGCTAAAACTATGTGGCTACTGGACTAATGCCTTAGCCGGTACAAAGTTGTTTTATGAGACAGGACAGGGCGGGGCTAGCTTGTTAGCATGCAAAATTAAGTAGACATCTCAGCATCGCAATACGTAGATGTCTTTGACATAATGTCACACTGTTGCTTCTACAATAATGATACTGTTATTAGGCCAGCCTGTTGACCTATCTACTGTTGTACTCCATGTAAAAAGCACATTAACAAAGATGTTGGCAGTAGCACATACATTATGTAAACATCTTTGGCCATTCAACCTTACAAAAATGTCAATCAACCCATTTTATAGCAATTACTGTGACCTGAATGGGCAGCCATAAACACTGAAATAACTTTACACTAATCATGAAACTCACCCACCTCATAATATTTCACATAAACCTTAAGCACGCAGTTTTAATAAGGCACAGTTGTCAATAAATCATGATACTGATGGGAGCTAGCAAATTTCAGCCTGACCAAAAATGTGATTTTCTTCATCAAACTTCAAAATCAAAATAACACACACTAACCTGTTTAAACATGCAGTATGTAAGCTTCTGCCTCGAGGGGTCAATGAAATCAAAAGACTGATTTGATAATGGCATGAAGTAGCATGAGATCATGGAAGTTGTTTCCTACATTGTTACAAAACCTGCAATGCAGATTAAAATCCGATTTATCTTTACCGTTATCTTTAGGGCTGTTGGCCAGCTCCCTTCCTCCCTCTCTGATGTTTCACTGGAAGTTATAGCTACAGGAAACCAAATGAAACACATTGTTAAATTGACTAAATGACAGATTTTATTGCGTTTGATCATTGTTGGAAACATTTGGGATAATGTAACTTAACAAAAACAAAGATCTAATAATTTCTAGACCTTTTAATGCAAAAGTGTTACATGTTAAATATTTAATGCTGGGAAAAAATGAGAGGTTAATAATGGATGTTAGACCTGGGCATGGTGGAGAATAAGCCTGGAGGACGGACGGAGACTTTCCAGGGGTTTCTTCATGCCATCATCAGAGGAGAAGATATCCCCTAGTTGTCCATCACATTATGATTACTGAAGAAAAGGGAATGAGAAATAGAGAGAACGTGGGCCCCGATATGGAGCAAAATGGGCTCAACCTGATTAAACTGAGCATATAGATGCAAATTCTCAGTGGATAAGGAGATAAGTGAAGCCTAAAGGGATCTTGATGTGAAAAAGAACAGTAAAGTGTCTTATTATCCCAATACATATGAAGTATTGAACATCTTTATCATTTACGCATTAATTCCAAGCTGAATCTCACTCTGCATGCAGCATGGCTGAGTTATATTATTGCAGTCATGATGGTTCTCTGCAGTGATCACCACACTCACAATGTACTTAAAACTGACATCCATATCTTTATGACAAGAAACATAATGGTGCGACATCTTCATGTTGTTAAATGTTGGGGGAATATTTTCAGAAATACAAACATTTGCTTGGAAGGATGATGAAAAGATTGAAACCATTTTCATGTGTGTGCGCTAAATATAAGTCTAAGGCCAGCTTAGCTTATTATCAAGACTGGAAACAGCTGTTCTGACTCTGTCCAAAGGTCACAGAAATCACCCACAAGCACATCCAAATCCCATCAGTTAACATCTTATACATCTCCTTTGTCTACTACTACTATCTGTTCTCACTTCCAAGGTTACAAGGTCAATGTATTGCCTTTGTTTTAAATACAAGGGTTAAAAAAGATGACACTATGTTTGAGTCCTTTATGCAACATCTGTTTTTTTCTAAATGGAGCGCTGATGATGACTTGAGGAGGCTGGGGTATTAAGCTGTTCCGTAGTCTGGTGGAATGGCAGCTTCAAACAGCAGCCTGGTCAGTGGCCCCATGCTTTTCAGTTTGATGTGTGCAAAAGAGAGAGAGGAGTCCAAGCCAGGGGGCAATTAAGGTGGTTGGATGGTTCATACACAGGACTTCCCTCCTGGAGTCTGGGGTTTGAATTCTGTGTGTGATTATTTTTTTAAGTAAGCAAGTAAGCTAACGGACGTAGATTACGTTATGTAAGTGACATGGTAGAATGTAGTAATTTCAACCCGAAGTATGATCCTTTCCAAAACCAAACAAGTACTTTTGCTGCCTAACCCAAACCAAACCGCAATGTTTCCTAACGTTTAAGTCATAACATGCCATAACGCATGAACTGCTTCCCAGCAAGCTTTAGATTGAAAGTCTAACCTGATGTTCCACATGTATTATTTCTAACCACAGAGCCATTCATGTCAGAAACTGGTGCTAGAGGGGTAGATAGACATCACAGTGTGAAGCTTAAGGCCGCTGAAGAAGCTGCCGTATTTCTGAAACTGAGACTGAGAGTGGCGACTGTGAACTCAGAGTATGTCTTATGATATCAGAGTATTTGAGTTTGTAGGGTGGCTGAATGGATGTTCTATTGTTTAATGTCATGTTTAGAAAGACAAGAAGAAGTCTCATTTCCCAGAGCTTGCAATCTGTTTCCTGTCTACAGTGGCACACACACGCACAGTGTACATGAATGGCCATAAAATATGAGTTTCAGGTGTATGAGTAAGGACGACTATTTCTGAAACTGAGTTAAAACGCTTTTTAATTCTAAAAATATCCATAAAAGGGTAGCCTTGGCCCAAATACGTGCAAAAAGTGAAGCGTGGAAAATGGCATCTTGTGGTTTTACAGGTCTTTATGTGGGCTTTTAATTGTTGGATTGACTAATGTGTCCTTTAGACAGAGCCAGGCTAGGTTTCCTCTGTTTCCAGGTTAGGCTAATCAAGCTGGCTCCTTGTAGCTTTACATTTACCATACAGAAAGGAGAGGGCTGACTATCTTTTCATCTAACTCTCTCCATACTCAGTGAACAACTGTATTCCCCAGCATGGCGATTTATTCCTGTGAGACTGGTTATATTCTCTGTGGCTGAACTTACTGTCTGTGCTCTGCCACTGAGTGCCATTACTCAGTGTAGCACCTCGCTATTTTTCTGGTTGACTGTGCCAATAAAGTCTGTTCGAACCACAGCCATTACACGACAAATCATGCATTTTCAACTCTTTTTTTGTTGCAAGCTGCAGCTAGTGGGTGAACGTTTCAGGTTTTGCAGTGGCTGAGTCAAATACATGGCAGTCTTCTGTAACAGGAATTAAGAAGCACTTATCTGAGGGAGCTTCACAAATGCTAAGATATTAATATTTATAATAATATTTGTTATTATGATATTTGTTCAGAAGCCTTTCCACAGCGGAAACAACCTTAACTCAAGAACCAGTAGTGATTGTAACAATACCAGTCAGTAATAATTATAATAATAATAATAATAATAATAATAATAATAATAATAATGGCCATTATAATGCAAAAGGCTAATGGTGAACATAACTTTTCACAACACCTCTCCTCAATAGAAAGCAAAGAAAGTTTTATCTATTCTTGTGACTTCATGAAATCTTTTCATTTTATGATTTCTTTCTTTTTCCAATAAAACATGGTTTGTTTATTTTTGCTGGCCATTTGTTCTGTGATTGGGTGCTTTGTTTTCTAGTTTGTATCTACCATGTACTTGGGTTAAAAAATGGATTGGTTTTATGATGTGGTAATTCGATTTCCATTTTATAATTTGTTTCATGAAGTGCAGAGCTCTGCCTGGCCTTGCCAGAATATTGTTTAACCCAAACTGTGAGGCAGAAGAAATATTCTTTACAAGGCTTACACCAATATGAAGCAGCTGAAAAAAAAGGAATTTTTCTGTTTTTACAGAACGTCTCTTTGCCCAAACTCAATTCCTCCCAATAATGACCAAGTTCATATTATCATGACAGCAGTATCATATTCATCAAATGAGCATCACTCAGCCAGTTCATCGTCGCACTGTAGCGTACAGAGGAGGGGGAGAAAAACAATAATGTTTCTGAGCTCTAAATTGTGTTTGCTGATAGCGCTACTGCTTGGCTGGCTGTTGATGGATATTACTTTCCATGCTGTTCCCCAGGCCGCTGCGTGAAGCAGTGCCTTTTGAAATGAGCGATTGTGTGATGCTCCCCTTAAACTAGTTCAGCATGGCACCATTCATCATCTGCGGCACTGCCAGCGGGGAGCGGCAGCGTCCCCATGTCTGCCAGTCACAATGGGGTTACAGGGAGACGCGCTGTTTGTAACCCTCACAGTGCTGAGCTTTGCACTGGGCCACTGAGAAAGCACTACCTTCACATTTCACACACATCTGAAACAACTGAACCACAGTGGTAGCTACTTTAGAAGCTATTTTAGAGTACTGCCACCCTGCGTCTAGCCTGTATTAACACCAGAAGCTTTGCCACAGAAATCCCTCCCGAGGGTAGAGAACAGTGCGACAGCAATGTATCATCCACACATAAACTGGGGCCGGAACAGCTTTAACTGCATCTTGCTGTTTCTTTAATATACTTACTGTTATTTCACCATTATATAAATATATATTGAATGAGGCCCAAGTCTATAATCAAATTTCAGCTCAGCAAATTGGCATGATGGAGGCTTCTTCTCATTAACACCTGCTATTTACTGTTTCAGGCAGTTTGTTAGCGCTCCAGTTTCAGACTGTGCTTACTTTGCAGCTCTCCTTTTTCTGCAGCACATCTAAAATCCACACCTGTCAACTCCTCAGTCTGTGTGTGTGTGTGTGTGTGCGTGTGCGTGTGCGTGCGTGCGTGTGTGTGTGTGTGCGTGCGTGCGTGCGTGTGTGTGCGTGTGCGTGTGCGTGTGCGTGCGTGCGTGCGTGCGTGCGTGTGTGTGTGTGTGTGTGCGCGTGTGTGAGTTGGAGCAGAAATTGTTTGCATAAGGAGCAAACATATTGTTAGCAGTTAATTTAAGGCTGAGTTTGGATCTTGCTGCCACTGGGAAGCTTTACTCACAGTGTAAAGGGCAAGGCTGACCTCAGCATTTCTCAGACATATCTGAATTCTGATTTTTCCCCAAAAAAACATCTTCATGTGACTTTTCACCTCATTATCGTCTCCGAATTTAATACACCTGGCTCAAAGTGCAGCAGCTGCACTCACCAGTCTCTGTGTACATGGAGCCGCAGCTTTGTGTGAGCTGTCGGTGGCCATTAGAGACTTGCAAAACCCTAAATAAAAGCCACTGCCCTTTGAAAGTACTGAAGTTTGCAAAGTAGTCAAAAAGGAACATCCACAGTGTGTGTAATAGTATAAACAAGACTCAAGGCCTGGTCACACCAGCATTTAAATTCATTTCAATGGAACTGCTGTGACCAGTAAAAGTGTCTTTACAGTGCTGACCTTTGCAGGAGCAGAAGCTGAGAGTCCAAAACTGGAAGAGCTATCATAGCTTATTAGCTCCACAAAAGAGTCCAGTCGATGGTACTAATAAGAATGTTGATGAAACTTTTTAACCAACTGCCTTGTAAACTAATGCTCAGGGCAAAACTTTTGCTCCGTTATTCCGCCTCAACAATCTGTACGTGAGGTCACAGAGCGCTGCAGGGAAGACATATTGTTACAGGCTAACCCGATATTAGCATCGCCCTGGTGGACTATGGATTCTAGATTATTGCAGAAAATGTGCTCTTTGGCAAACACAAGTTTGTGAATCTTATGATACTTTTCAAAGTGTAAATGAAATCGCTGAAAGTAAGAAGCTAACATTAGTCTATAAACAGACTACACTGCAGATGCATGACTTCAGCGTGAAAACACTAAGCATTCCTACACTACAGCATACACATTCATATAGATCGATCAGTCTATCAGTTAGTCAGTGGTGAACATTAGAGTTAGAGTAGTTTGCGACCAAAGTCCGACTGTAAAGACAGCCTAGAGGACACATTAAATGTCCTCGAAACTTCTGTATTCTCAATCAGCCACTTGTTAGCAACCACCTTTTTTGAGACGTGTTAACCACATTTCAGGCATGTAACCTAAACCTATTTGAAAAACCCAGTGACTTTGAGACAGTGAGCAGCTAACTCAAAGAAGAAGAAGAAAGTATAATATCTGAAAATTGAGGAGACAATGAGGCGTTTCCATGACGTGCCTTGGCTTAGAAGGGGCTGTGTGATTATATACAACTTCACACTAGAGTAGACACAGACGCTGTGTTATGCGTCATGCATCTTTTGCTTCTGTAACAATAGCACACTGTCCAAAATCACACTCTGTAAAAAAAAAATAATGTAAAAACACAAAGGAAGCATGAAGAATGCCATTGTTGCAGTGTAAAAAGGACTTTTGCAACTGACTAACAGTAGTACCATATTCGCTTGCGCATTAGTGGTTAGCTTGGTTTCAGTAGTTTGCTCACCAGCCCTGCAGTTAGTCACCACGTCACCAAGTGTCCAGAACCACATCTTTAACAAAGAGGCATTTCTCTGTAACAATTCTCAAGGAGAGTGGGCCTTTGAGCTTACTCAATGATTAACTGTGTTGAAATAATAAGTTAAATGTCCACTTAAAATTAACTGGTGTTTCATTTATGACACATTCATTGTTTTCATGATGTATGAACCACTGATACATGAGCTTGTAAAGGTTTGATCGCAGCACAGTTTGCTTTCAGCAGCTTGTTGTTTGTTGTGAATACGACAAATTGCTGGCACAGTCTTATCCCAGTCTGATTATGGTGCCTTCAGCTCAGTGTCTTTAGCCATTAGACACAGTAAATCATGACGCTTTAAGGTTTGTGAAACTGTAATTAATTTCTGAATCACCCTGTGACTTGTGTGGGATGAACCTCTATCCATGTGTAAGCTCAGTCACTGGCTTTTGAAGACCATCTTGGACATGTTTTTTTCTTTTTCTTAAATATCCACTTATGAGTCTGATTTCTGAAGCTCAGTATAATCTGGGAGCCAAGACTCTTGTTTTTTTGCAGTGCCTCAAGCTTCAAAATGAATTAAGCAAAAGAAAATGTTATGATACTTGTAATACCAAGAAGAACCCTTTACTGTGATTGTTTGCTTGTTTCAAAGCATGCCATACTTTTCTGTAAAACATATGAGTGAAAAACGACTTATTATATAAAATAACTCTTGCATAGTAAACCAAATGTGTAGGCGGGATAGTTTAAATATCTCAAGCAATCTTCTTTGAGTTGTTTTACATGCTGTACAAAGGTGCAAAAGCTGACTGTTAATTATATGTATTTATTCAGTACCAGGGGTAAATCTATAAGATAAAAGCTAACAAGGATTTCTCTAAAGACCTGCATTTAGCACACAGCTCTCCCACTGAATATTGTTAGCACACCTCTCTTAACCCTCAGCTGACACCGGCGAGCAGGAAGCATTTGATCAGAGGGTGTAAGTGGTGTTCAGCATCTCTTTCCATTAAACTCATGAGCAAACAGTCTCCTTTTATCAGATGTGCAGTAAAAACTATATCTCTGAGATGAAAAAGGGAGCCAGAATGGAGCGATGCCATCAGTACCAGCCTGTAAAAACAGTTTACGGCGCAGCCTAAATTTATGTGGCCTGTGTAATTTTCAGAATGTGATTAGTTCTGGCTAAAAGAGAATGCTGATTTTTTTTTATTTATTTTTTTTACCACATCCCAAATCATGCTCTGCACTTTTAATTCTGAAGGTGTGGTTTGAATTCTGATCAAGACACCCAACAGCAAGTGTTGCCTTGGGCAGATAGAGTATTGTATACTGTGTTGACTCTAGGTAAATCTACTCAGTCAAGACAGTAATAAGGGGTTTAACTATATGATTTGGCATTCAGTGTAATTAAAATACCTGACTGTGGAGCCACTGTCACAAAAAAATATGCCTTTGTCCAAAATAGTTACAGTTCACATTCAATAAAATCACAATCACATATGTGTAGACACAGGATATATTAAACTTTACATTTCGTTATGTTGCAACTTTTCCCTTCTTCAGGCTCAATTGTCAATTGTATGTTGTGGTAATGCTGTATTTATGCTTTTGTTAGGTGTAGGCACAACAATCACTTGGTTGAGGTCAGGAAAGGGTCATTTTTTGCTTAAAATACATGCTTTGGTCACCACAAATACTATGTGAAATTGGCCTGAGGTCTCCTTAAAATAAACAAGTGGTGTGACAAATGTTGAAACGCAGTCTCGATCTGCAGTCACTGACTTGGCAGTATTCTCACCTGTAACTCCATCACCATCCCCTCCACTTCCTGATACTTGAGTCAGAACATAAATGTGTAATGTGAACAAGAAATGGCTGGTTTAATAGTACTACTAATAATATTACACTTTTTAAAACATAGTTATAGTGCTTTACATGTAGGACAAAGTGCACAAGTCAAATCCCAATGTACAAACAGACATATATCCATTCATTACACATACCAACATGCATACATGACACAAGCTTTAAAAACAAACCACAGATTCAGCAGATCTGATGGACTGTTCCAGAGTTTAGGTGCACACCTCTGGATTTGATGGGTGAACGGGGAACCGATAACATACAGATTACCTCTGCAGAGCCTTGTATGACAGCCTGACTCAAACAATAAGGGCCGATCACAAGGACCTCAGTTTTATTAGGATTGATAACTGAGACACTGAGACATCCAGTTTGTAACAGAAGCTAGACAATTGTGAAAGGTGGTAGGCGTGTTAAGGTTAGTTGGTTTTAAGGACCAGTACAGCTCTGTGTCATCAGTGTAGCAATGGTAAGAGGTAACACAAGCAGAGCGAAGGAGATCGCCTAGAGATAGCATATAAAGAAAACTTGAGTGTCTTTCAGACAGGTATAAGTACACCAGTTTAGAACAGTACCAGAGATGCCAACCCACTTCTACAATCCATCAATTAAAATGGTACGTGGCCTTTGACAAGTACAACTGTTAGCTTCTCAGCGGATTGAAAACTTTAACTCCAAACATTTCACTCTGGCACCTGTGCTGCATGTTGTCTTTCATTTCACTGCGGCTTCAGATTTGATTACATCAAGTCTGGGGTTCAATTAGTTATAAGGGCCACCATCTGACAGCTGTTGCGTAAAGAAAAAAAACACACACACTCTACAGCCCCTTAAGTCACGCAGCACGCTGCATATGAAAACCACAGATGGAAACAAAAACTGAGGAAAGACTGGCCAGGTGACTGGAGAAAAACTCCTCACTTTAATCACTGTCAACACATCCTCACAACATCAGAGCAGAGTCGCCGAGTAAAGGTTATTTATATCGCACCTGTCATGAGCAGATGTCACGTAGTGCTTTGCTGTTGTATGGTGCACATAAAGTAGAGAAATGAACCAACTTGAGCAAGCAGGTAGGGTGTGAGCTGTTTATTAAAAGTGTCCACAGTTCGGTGGGAGCAGCTTCCAAAGTCTGAGAGTTACGACCTCAAAAGAGAGATTTCCTTTGATCGTCTTAAAGTCTGGAGTGTGATACGCAGCCCCGGTCAGATGGCCTCAGTGACCTCCTGCAAGAGGAGAGACACACCGTGTATCGATTCTAAAGTGATAACAAGGGGAGGCAGTGTGATTATATCCAGATGTGGAATCACAAATGCAACCATTTGTGAAGCGTTTGCGATATTTGTTTTTCCTTGCAGTCGCCCGACCACTTGTAAACGATCAGGAGATGGCTCGCAGAGTACACAGTGAACAGCTGCGATGGCAAATAAGCACTGGCGATCATCTTCTTCTCATTTGGAGGCATTATGAGCCTGGTGATATTCTTCAGGTGGTGGAAATGCAGGCAAATGTCCTCTGATTTGACAGTGCTGCTGGTGATAAACAAGGATGTAGAGGCGGGGAGCCAGTACGTGGGACGTGTGGTTGATATTAAGTGGAACAGTGGCATACGTATTCCGCTGGACTCCAACAGGGAGAGACCTCTGGCTCTCAACTCTGTGTTTAATCACCTCTCCAAGGGATACACAGCTCCTCTGAGCCAGGTTAGCTGCAGGCGTGACGTACTCACACACACACACACACACACACTCACAAAGAGCAGGTCCAGGAACAAAACCTTCTTAACAATTATTTCCACAATCCCTGTATTACCTACGCACCTGTCATAGCTTTGTTAATGGTGGAATAAACTCCATATGAAGGTGCTATACCGTCTCACTACATGAATTGAACATAAAATGTCTTCAATGCTTACATATGATTCACTCATGTGTAGCCACGATTTTTTGGGATTTCTAAACCACTCTTTCAGGCATAAGATTTCCTGTGCTCATTTTTCTAAATGTCTTCCAACATTTTCAGTCTGCTCGCATTTTCACTGGCTCGACCTGCGCCATGTGTGAGCATGACAGAGGGTACTTGTGTTACTATTATTTGTCTGCAGAGTTTAATTTCTCTTTCTCTAGGATCTCTGTGTTCTTGGCTTGTTCGTGTCTGTCAGTATCAGGTTACTGTATGCTGTACCAGGCTTCTGCTGATGTCACATGACTAATGTCGCTGCAGGTTGTTGATCATACACGGCATGCGGTGCACGCAATACACTCCACATTTATCACCTCACTGATTTGATTCACAGAAGCTGATTGCTTGCTTTTAACTTAACATGTAGCGGCAGTAAGTAAAGCCAAGCACTGAGGATATTTGGTCCACACATACAACAAACATATGTGGCTGCTGATCGCTGATGTTGCTTCAGTTGTTGTCAGATAACTTCATTGGCAGATTATGAAATATCTGAACCAAATGACACCATAGTCGATATAAAAAGAAGCAAACCTGAGACAACCGCTGCACTTTTACACAGTATGTTCCTCATTAACATATATCCAACACACTCTTTTTCATTATGGCGATGTACTTAAAGCAGCAGGCTCTGTTCCTCTGTTATCTTACAGCCTTCAAAAGCCCTGACACCCACTCCCTGCTGTGCTGAACTTGGTGTTTCCTTGTGGGGAATGGTGAGTTCAGAGACAAGATATAAAATGCCATCTCTGTATTCGACATCCATGTAATGATACATTTCAGACTAAAGTAAAGATGCAAGCAGCGATGACCAGGCCCTGGCAGTCCACACGCGTCAGTGCATGCTGTCATCGGGGTGTGCCGCGTAGGTGTATTCAGGGCAATTTGGAGACATCGCCTGGGAGGACTTCAAAGTAAGTGGCCTATATCACGAGATTCAGCACAATTCAGTAAATGCGTGGATATAAGGTTTTTGATTGTCTGACAAAGTCTATGTGATTTATAAGCCAAAACGCATTTTCCTTGATTATAGCGCCACCTAATGAAAATGGCATATGCATACCGAATTTGGTTCATGTATGTGCATGTGATATGTGCATGTAGGGCTTGGATTGGTAACCCTCTGGGGTATAATAGGCCGTTTTTTACTATTTTTGATTTTGCCATTATATTTCACCTTAAAAACTATTTACCTTGCCTTGTTTGGTGTCATTATTTTCAGCACAACCTCACATGTGTGACTGTACAGTTATTTTTTCATTTTAACATACTGTATTAACACAATGGACCTTAAATCACAAAAAAACATGAAAGACAAATGGCAACTCTCTCTGCTGACTGACATTTTCATTAGGATGTCGTCTTTCACACATATATACATCATGGGGATGACAGTTTCAGTCAGATGTTTAGGTTGCAGCATAACGTAGTATGGTTCGAGAACCTGAACGAGCCACTTGAAGCCTTCATTTTCGACTACCGAGTACGGGCGTAAAGCTTTGCAAACAAAAGCTGCGATGGCCACTGTTATCTTTATGGCCCTCGGAGAAACGGCTAGTAATGTTAGTGATTCCCTCAGTTTCTTTTGTTTTGCCTGTTAGGATTTATTATTTCCTCGTCTGATTTAAGTTTCTAACACTGTGAATTAATTACTATGCACTGATATGATTAAAGTCTAACACACTGTGATTTAATTGATATGCACTAACAAACTACATTATTTAAGAGTTGCACTGACGACAATCTGTATCATTTAAGAGTTGTACATTTCCTGCTGCTAAATAATATTGGTTACAATTGTTGATCCTTTTTATGAGGGATTAATACATTGGAGAGGAAAGCCATGGTATGAGAAAGAACAAAGCTCCTTTCTTTCGGAGACACCAAGGTCACAGATAAGGAGTTTGTTTCAAACAGAGAGTGCTTTTCGTAAGAAGAGGCCAAGGTCACATGAGATTGTCAAATGATGAACATGCTACACTAATTTTTGCCTGCACGCACATAATGTCCTTGAAAAATAATAAGTAATAATTAAAAGCACGCGGTACAGCCAAGATGCTGACAATAGAGGGATGAGGAAAGTATGACAGTAGAGGGAGGTTCTCTCAACAGGGCGATGTCTTCCAGGATTGGACAGGTCGTGATGCCAAAGGTCTGGGACCAGCTCGAGCACCAACGATGGGAGAGCTAAGTTTAAACCACAGCTCCACCCCACCTTTTTGGCCAACAAGAAAATATACACTTCTTGCTGTCAATAACTATATGAAGCATTGTAATGTAAATTCTTCATCCTTTTCTGGGCAATGGGTTGCAGAGTAACAGCACTCTGCTGACTGGGATTTGTCAAACAGAGAAGGTCCTCGATCAAGCTTTGCTTAATGATACAATTCTAAATAAATGGTGAAAAGTACGTTGTAGTTTGTCTTCTCTGAAATTAACGAACGCGCCTGACATGCTCCGGACAGCTTGTCCTGTGTTGTTTTAAATCCAGAATGGCTCCAGACATCATCAGACTTAAGTTGGGACGTCTTGCTGAGCAAAGTTTTACCTGCGTCGACCATTGACTGTATGCACGCATGTGAATGTCCACTGGACGTAAACGCACCGCTGCTTCATCGCACACGAGACTACTGGGGTTCATGGGAAAAAAACGATCTCATGCCCTATGAATCGATATTGCAACATTTAAATTAATCATATCCGAAATAAACTGAATCGATTTTTTAACCCAGCCCTAATGTAAAAGGTCTTAAAGATGAAAAAGTCCACGACAACAGAAAACACTGCTCCTCAAACACCTCATCAGTAGTCACACCTTTAGGTCTGTGACTTCTTGACGTCACACTACATCACTATGTCAAAGCCTATATTCACATTAGAAGTGATAACTGGAAGCTGGAAACAAAGGCTCTGGCATGTGTGAGCTGACCAATTGGAGCAGACTGAGTATGAGGAGGGGCTTTAAAAGGACAGGATCTGACACAGAGCATCTCAGACAGAAGGGAAATACAGTACTGCTGCACTGGACAGTATGAGATAACTGATAAGCATTAAAGCATGTCATTTCTTTCCAGTAGTAACTCATGATAAATGCATGCACTTGAAAATGAGCATATTATTTGTCCTTTTAACTCACTGTAAAGTCAAGGTGAGCTGCAGATTCAACCCATATGCGAGAATGCTGACAAGCCAGTGACTGCAGTTCAAGACTGTGTGTCAACATTTCTATGTTTAAAACCACTGGACATATTTAACAAGGCCTCAAGACAAAATCCAGCCCTGCAAAAAACTGATTTTGAGAAGAAGTCAGCACATCTCAAATCCCAACCCTATACCCCAGTGTTTTTTGTCCATAAGTACATATGTTGTCACAACATAAAATAGAAAATTTTACCTGAAATTGCAACATTAAGAAATGTAAGTGTTTCAGCATATCCCTGGTTTACTTAACATACTTGCAGAAACTGGGTTGCCAGATTTGGGGGATAATTCCCTGTAGGTTCATAACTAATAGACACCACTTCAATGTTGTCACAGGGTTTCACATTTGTCATTGATACAAGACGAAATACGGATTATTGCAGCTTTAACACACAGAAGGGAAACACATCGTTTCAACAGTCACACATATTACAACTGCAAGCAGCCCAGTCATTTCATCCGCTCAATATGTGAAAATTTCCAACTTAATCTGATCATCTGTGTGAAATCATAACAGATTAAAGTGAGGAACTGATTCAGTGTTTCATGAGATTTCATGCTAATTCAACAACCAACTATGTTAGCTGCAAAATCCATGTGCATCTAACACTTGCGTGCCATCTGTTGATTTTCGCACTCTGAAATTATAGGATTTTGCTCCAATTTTTTCTTTTCTTTTTTTTTTCTTTTTTTTTGCTGTTTATTTAGCATTTGATATCAAATAGGTATAACCTATCATGTCACATATTTCCCACAAGAAATCAATGATCACATTTTTATTCATGTTTCCATACCTCGGTTTTATCTCTGTAGTTGTGAGAACAAATTAGCGCTGGCTTTGATTCAGATGATGTTTACGGCTCTTTCATCAGATAGCTGCGGAGAGAGCCTCAGAAACAAAAGAGACAAAAAACCAAAACCAAGGTCTGCTTACATTCCTAAGTCGCTTCTTTGTTGTTTCAAAGTGCAACATGACTTGCAGCTGGTGAACAACTGGTATGCTTGTGCTTGTCTTTTGAATAACAATTGTGCGGCATCAAATCAGCTATTACATAGGAGGGATTTTCTCATTACAATCAAGATCTCTCCATTGTGTTCACACATCGAACGAGACCCGATGCTAATTCTCTGACCTTCTCTACCAAATGACATGTCTATGTGTTCTTTAAGTCTTCTAATGCAAAGGATTAAAACATTTTTTTTTTTAAATCTATTGCTTCAACACACATTTAAAAAACACAAAGTCAGCATCACTCAGTCTAAATCTCCAGAGCTCAACTTTCTTGTGTTTCTCGTGTGTTCTTGCTAGAGAGAGTGAGTGAGTTAGACAATCTCTGCAGGTGGCGAAGCCGTTTGGAGACAATGAGCGATGGTGTGTCTTAGGCCCATCTTTAATTCAGATGTCTCATGGTTCCGTGGTGAAGCGAAAACAAGAGACTTAAGATACAAGATTGATGCTCAAGTGGGAGGCGTACAGCCAGCGTGAGTCACACAGCTGAGGCATCATGCAACCAAACAAGCGGTAGATTTGCAGTTCATATGTCATGCCATATCTATCGACTGGGCTGTCTGGTTTTGATGTTTTATTCATAAATCACATCAGATGTTGTCTGTTTTGCGTGTTTTGTTGTGCTGAATTATTGCTGGAACAGAAAATGCAGCTGAAATTAATATTTGAGAATTGGTTGTGTGAAGAATGCTTTCGAGACATGGAGTAAACACGGCTGGATAAACGGAGAAGAGGGGCCAAGGACAAAGATGAGCTGTGGGTCCCCTTGTTCTCCGGGCTCTGATCAGGTACTGTTTCTATTATTTGAGTGAAGACACAAAGGTTTAGAAACATGGGCCACAAACTCAAAATGTAAACCAAAATAAAAAATGTCTTGGACGTATAGTTTAAATGGTCTACAAATGAGGTACTTTTCGAACCATGTCATAATATGATAAGACAACACTAAAGACCTAAAGCTCCACTACTAACCAATGGAGAATGTCAGTTACAGCCTACTACATAACGTGTTGGACCGGATGATCAATACACTGACAGTTAAACAAAAGCCTGGCTGGTGCGTGGGAAGAAGAAGAACGAATAATTGATGTTCTTGAATGAATAAATTACTCATTTATGCTCTTAGTAGTCCAACTTCATGCTTTTGAATGAATCATTTTTGCATTAAAATCTGAAGAACATCAAGTTGAATGACACTGTTGACATTTTAACGTAGGATCTACGTTTTTGAAAGGTAAAATTAAAAATATGCCCTTATTTATTTGTGTCCAAAATCAAACAAAAATCTACAAAAGTAGATCATTTATAACGTCAGTAGAAATAGACTGTCCTTGACCTGAAGAGCTTCACCATTCATTTCGCATTGCATTGGCATTTGTGTACATGTTACTTTTTGTTACATGCACCTAACTGATGGCAGTCAAACAAGAGAAAAACTGTTAAAAAAGTATTAAAGAGGAGTGTCAAGGGACAAAGACAAATGTAGTGAATGCTGTGATCTGCTGATACTCAAATGAAAAGATGGAATCGGTCAGCCACTAACAACCTGTAATTCCAGTCTCTGCTTTCACTTTTACTAAATATGAATTAATATTATGTGCACACAAATATGATGAGAAGACATCTGCAGATCGTTGCCTGGTTCTGTTTCAGTAGTACATTCAATCAGCTCCTCGAAGAGAGGTCAACAAGTCAAATAAATCAGAACATGTTTTGTCCTTTGGAAACAGAAATGTGCTCAGTGTTTCCAGCTGAAGGGCAACCTGCTCATTTGAATGGGAACTACAGGTGCTTGAATTAATTGTACAAACAGCAGCTACCACCAGTTCCCCCAGAGACGGCACACCTCAGAGAATCAAAGGAGAAGGAAGCACGTGCAGTAAGAAACGCAAAACAGAACAAACGGATGTGTCTTATCATTTAGCCGCTAACCTGATTCCTGACGGGAATCGGAGCTGGAATTCACACACGTCTTCACATCCTGGCAATCTCATTTAAATGTTTCACAGTTAGAAATAGTGTAATAGTTGAAAGAGGCAGCAAAAGAGTGAAAGCATACCTATTTAAATCTTGATTGAATTCTTACGACACCTTGAAATGGTGTTTTTTACAGATTTTTCCCAGAGATTACGAGTTAATTACAGCACTTCCAGGTCCCTGCCTTTCCTTCACTTTAATGCAGTTTAAAATTCCCTTTTGCTGCTCTACTTCTTTCCCCATTGTGCTTATACTCACAGCCTAGTTCTTCGCTTTATTTTAAGTAAACCACTGATGCTGTTGTTTTTCAGTCAAACATAAAAGCTTCAATAAACTGGAATCACTGTTGTGATATATCAAGCTGTCATATTTCTATAGTAACATTCATATAGGTATATATACAGCAACACGACACACAATACCATATGGGAAGCAGTAACAGAATATGTACTATATATAAAGATACAGTGTGTTCCTGTGTGAAGACAGCTGCAAGGAATGAAAACACCTGTTGTTGTGCTGCACAAACTATGATTTTTATACATGGACATGTCAAAGTTTTACCTCAGACAATTAAATGTGTGTTTGTGTGTGTTTGTTTCTTTAATTATTAGAATCTGTCCGAATGTTTTAAACCTTTAGTGAGAACATGTTGGATGCTTGTCAATGGACTGTCTTCATAAGCGGAGAAACACCAGTCTGCATGTGTGTGTGTGTGTGTGTGTGTGTGTGTGTGTGTGTGTGTGTGTGTGTGTGTGTGTGTGTCCACCTCTTTTGTTTAGTTAGACCGCTCAGTCCTCGGTACGCTCTCTTATCACTTTCCATATGCTCGGATCGGCTGCGACGGACAACAATTGTTGCCCCACATTTGGCTCCTGCCATCGCAGTCCAACTTCCACTGCCAAAGTAATTTACTCCTGCCGCCAGCACCCTTCATAGTTGCCTTGGAAACCAAACTTGTGGTGGCTTTTTCTGTTTAGTGAAAGTGAAGTAATTGATGCATTATATGCTAATCAGAAATAACAGTGTGGGTAGGATGATGTGGATGTTCACCCAGCTGGCATACCAAGCAGATGCAGATGAGTGTAAAGCTGTCTGTTTCCTGGGCAGACCTTTGATGATGAATGCCAGGCGCAGCTCTGTCGATGGAAACGTCTGCTTCCTGCTCAGCAGACCAGCAAAGACGCAGTCAATGGAATATTAAAATCATTATATCTGGGAATGAAAAAAACTGGAGTGTTGGAGGCGGGAAATGGTGATTGTTCAAAAATACTTTCTGGTCATCGGAGATCTTCTCAGAGAAGGTGAAATGCCTCTGTTAAGGGAAGGCAATGAATTGCTCCACTGAAATTGATGGTTACTCTAAATGGACAGTTCACCCCAAAATCAAAAATGTGATTTCCTCTCACCTGTACTGCTATTTCTACATCTAGATTGTTCTGGTGTGGGCTGCAGAGTTCTGGAGATATAAACTGTGAAGATCAGCTGCTTTAGTGGAACTAAATGGCACTTGGTTGTGGTGCTCAAAATACCACAATATTGCATTTGAAAACTCAACAGCCATGTCTCATTCCAGAAACCATGACCTGGTTAGTCAAAATGATGCACAGATCTTGTTGTGAGCAGTAACTGCACCCGTGGACCATCACGTCACCGTGCAGATGGGAAGCGTGTATCTACTCATGGATAGTCTCGCATAGCTAGATCTCAACAGCACTAAGTCAGCACGGGGGAAAGTTCTCGCTGCACCAATTCTCATTCTGGCATAACCAATCATAATCGTCTTTATCGGCATTTAACCAAGGATGCAGCAGCAGTGGCCGTGCAAAACAGTGCCAGGGGAGACTTGATTTGCCTGTGGGGAGGTGAGTCCTGGTAGTAAAATGTCTCGATCAACAAAAAAGGAAACAAACGAAAGAATTAAACTTGCCAGCTTTAGCTTGTAGGTTGATAGCTTGGAAGTTGCTATTTTTGTTTCATGTAGCAATGGGGACCCAAGAAGATACTTCATACCAGTGGTCTACACTTAGTAAGTCAGACTAACTCACAGATCACTAAGCTAACTAAACTAGCTAACTTACGGCTCAGCCTAGTAGGACGCCTCTAATGTTTACATCCCTCGCTGTCAAAGCACGAGCCTCTCGAACGTGAGTTAACTCTTAAGTGTACAGATTGGGTCTGTAGCACTGTATTCTTTTTGTACTTATGGCGGAGAGGCTCATGCTTGTGACCGCGCAAGATGCAAACACTAATGGCCATCCTCCTCGAACAAGCTGTGACATTAGCTAGCTCAGTTAGCTTAGCTTGGTTAGCTAGTCTTGTGGGGAAGATATGTAGACCCATTTTCATTTTTTTTTATTTCGGAGCGCACTGTCCCTTTAATTGGTTGTGAGACTGTATCAGCACATACACTTACTGTACCTCACTATGGCTATATGGACCGTGGCTTGAACTTCCTCCCTCATTGTTTCCCTCTGTTGCACTTACTCCCAAAAGGCTCCTCCTAATGAGCATTGTTCCATATGAGAAAGAAATACAGCAGCGTCTCATCATACAGTGGCAATGATTTGGGCTCCTGACAGTTGACAGGGAGGAAAAAAGATAAAAATGGAATAAAAGTGAAGTGCAGTATTGTGAATTATTTAGTGCATGGGCCGTAGCAAAGATCTGACTACTTGCTCATTTAGGAAGATTAACAGATGTGGCAAATCACTCTGCTGTCAATCTTTTACAGTTCCGAGCTGAAGAACCCTGAATAAATCGGGTTTCATATCTCCAATGGGGACTATTCTTTATGAGGGTCCTCTCCTCCTCTCTTTCCCGCACAGTACATCTAAAAATAAAAGAGGATGCATTTGTTATCCAGCCCCGACTGAGGGCCATTGTGTTGCATTTTTTTTTCTCTCTATGGCCTTATCTCGCTCATTCAAATTCTGCCCCGCCAGCAACTTCTGAATCAGTCTTACATACAAGAGGAAACACATTTGGGCAAGTTCTATGTGGAGCGGCACATAATGAGAAAAATATGGCGCTGCCGGACAGGAGATAAGAGTGACCTGAGCGACACAGAGGAGCTACTAGCCACAGATTTGGTAGAACAGACAGGCGTCCTCATCTCACAATAATGTGTCCCTTCAAACTCAGCACCTGTGCTGTCCTGCCCTGCTGAGATTCCCAACTTTCATGACTTGACTCCGTCCCACCTCACTCCACTCTTAACAACCTGTCCTCTAACACACGAGCACTCGGATACAATGAGGACGCATTCACACAGACATTAATCTGCCACTGGCCGCAGCCTTGCTTCATGGCCGCAGACATGCTAGCCAAGGAGAATAAGAACTTCACCTCCTCTCTCTCTCTCTCTCTGTCTCTCTCCCTCTCTCTCCCATCTCTCGCTCCATCTCCGAGCCGATGTTTGGACAGGAAGCTGTGTGCACACAGAAGCTGTTGTCTTGTTAAATGGTACAACTGAGGAGGAAATGGATAAGAGCCAACCTTGATAATTTTACATCCTCTGCCTCACACAACAGACGGAATCACTGGGAATGATTCGCCTCAGAGGCCACCGTTCTTTTATGTTGCTTTATTAGACAGTGCTGCTTGACACAGCCCCACTTTTGGCTGTGTGAGGCATAGCCACAGCACTGCTTCGAGCTTAGTGCTAACATCATGCTTGTTCCCAATGACAATGCTGACATGCTTAGCAACTGTAATGTCCACCATGTTCTGCACCTGGGTTTAGCCCGTTACCATGAGACTGCTGAGAATGCAGCCCAGCCCCCAGGATAAAAAGTACACATTTGATATTTCTAAAAACCACTGACACGATCACATTTGTGGCTAGCAGGCTACATTTATGGGCGGCTGTAACTCAGGAGATAGAGCGTGACGTCCAGTAATCGGAAGGTAGCTGGTTTGAATCCCCAGCTCACCCGGCTGCATGTCGAAGTGTCCTTGAGCAAGATATTGATGCCCCTGATGAGCAGTTGCCACCTTGCATGTTCATGAGAATCTGAAGTGTCGTAAAGTGCTTTGAGCGGACAGTAGACTGGAAAAGCCAAAATGTGTCATATTACAGACACTCCACACGTTTATGAAACTAACTTTCATATCCAAAGGTAAAGGGGATAAGGCTAGCAAGCCAGTGACCACAGTTCAAGACTGTGTTTCAATATTTATAAATGTGAAAATGCGAGATATTTTGGGAACAAAAATGTATATTATTGACAGTCAGTGTAAATCTCTAGTGGCACTAAAACCGAGCCCAGTGACATCTCCTGCCTTCTGCTTTTGTGGCAACCAAAGCTGGTATTTTAAGCCAAAACGTAGAACAAGCACAGCGTTGCCACAAGAGACATTTTGAAACTTAAGCTAAAGATACCTCAATTAGCTATTTCAAGAAAAGTTCATTTCCAAATATCCCTGGTTTGAAGAAAGGTAAACATTTGCAGTTGGGTGTGATGTCTTTAGTTTTGCAGGTTTTAATCATAAACAAAATATTTGACCAAAGTCAATTTTGACAAGAGGATAAGTTAGTGGGTGACCAAAGTCAGTAGGTTTTCAGGAACAATGATATAAAATTCCACTAAGATCAATCAAATATAAGTGGTGGACCAATCAACATTGCCGGACTATGTTCGAAGTAATTTATCAACTAACTCACAATACCTGTGAGACAACATGCCTGTGACAGCACCATGGCTTCTGTAGTTAGGACATGAATTCAGTGGGACACTCTGCATTAAAAGTGAAAGTCAAGGAAATGTTTGACACTGTCCTGACCAGTAAAACTTCTTACCCACTTTCATTCTGAGTTCTGTGTTTGGCTGGTATTTCATCTTCTTGACTTCATTTAACCTAGTTTGTTGTCCTTTTATGTTTCTTGTTTTGCTGGGACCCCAGGAAGACCGGAAGACTTTGTGGCAGCTAATGGGAATCCGCTTATAGAACAAAGAATAAAGTCAAACTCTCAAAACCTGAAGTCTCTGGTCGACTAGCTCGATGGTGATGTAGCTATTAAGAGCAAACACGGAGGTGGTATAATTCATTTGATTTGATTGCCAGTTTATGATTAGTGTTATCACATTTGGATGTCATTATTTGTGGAGGTGTAGGCCTGTTGATTAAGGGCCGATTCAAATTCTCCTTTAAGACTCAATTTAAACTCCAATTAATCAAGCGGCACAAAATGTCAAAGAGACACAGCATGTCAAAGGCATTCTGATTGGAGAAGACAGCCACAGAGTAAAAACAGCCTTTTCAAACTGTTCAACACAAGCAGCAAATTGGCTGGGAATTAAAACTAATGAGCAATTACCCCACCAATGAACTTCTATTAATGCCTGTTTTCTCAATGCTCCCCGACTGAAACCTAATTTCTACTTCTTTAATCAATCTGAATAAATATGACACTTGTTTTTAGTTCCTTAATCTTTCATTGTGTTCCCTGTGAGCCAGGGAGAATGTGCTTTTGCATCTTGATGCTTGTCCAAGAAAATAACTCATAATCTCCGGGCTGAAAGGCTGTGAATACAGTGTACACAGGCAAACACATTTCTCCATAATCAAAACACGGCAGCCGCTATTGGTTCAGTTTATTTGCGCATTCATAAATACTGCATTTGCGCGCCGCTTCTATTATGAACCCTCCTGCTCATATTTCTGCCGTATTAAAGCTTTTCACCCTTAAGAAAAAGAGAGGCGCTGCACTCTGCCTGAACCGCCGGCTCGTTTCCGATTTAATCTGGTGTGCCCTGCCAATGTGACTGCACATGAAAGACCCTTCAACACGGGATGCTAATGACTTAACGGGGTGTGTTCACACAGAGAAACATCTCACAATACAATCAATTATTCACCCACTCTCTCAGCCGGGAACAACTATGATACAGCGGTGGATGAGCGTGCGTTGCGCTGCAGTGAGGACGGAATTCAACGCGGTTATCAATTAAGGACGCGGTCACCTGAAGGCATCACCAGTTTTCAGATGTACAGTGACTTCAGAGGTACATTTAGTAACCTACGCGGAGATTTTCCATAAAAACAACCATTAATACCATCCTCACCTTTTTTTAAATTATTATTATTATTATTGATTTGAACATTAATACATTAATACAAGTGTGCGCGATGGACCAGACTGACATGCGGTGCTGCATCCGGAGTGTGGATCCGTCAAAAAGATCGCTACCACCACCCTGAGCTCGCCACCTGTAACAGCGTCCATTACATGAGCGTAAACTATAACATCGCCTCTCTTATCATCCTCATGGGAAGCCGCTAAATGGATTGCCGCTCGCTGAGCCGCGCTCAGAGGCTTGAATAAAGTTCACTGTGGGTGTTGCTTTTTTTTTCTGTTCACAGCCATGCGTGAGGTGGTTTAACATCGGAAAATCATCGTACGAAGGTCTTTGCGCCGGAGTGAAGCTGCTCATTCTGCGCCATCATTTTCGCTCCTCTGTGTTGAGGAGGTGGATCAGCGGCCTGTGGAAGTAGTTTGTCGGTACTTTCAGGCTCAGGGAGTCGGAGCAGATAAGAGGAGGCGTCTGAGGCATCACAGCAGAATAAAGCCAAGCACCATCTGCAACATTAATGGGCTAATTATGCAAATTAGACAGCAGCTTCTTCTTTTTTTTCCCTCTCTCACAAAACAGTGATCTTTACGAAGCTCTCTGTTCAGACCTTTTTCCTTTCTGCTGCTGCACAAACATCTTGCTGAGGATGCTGGGAGCCCGTACGCGTCTGTGCGCTTGACTGAGGCGCCTGCGTTACATTATCGAGAACCCCAACACTTATTCCCACAGAAGTGATCGGTGTCATAGTTCAAGCCGCCAGATGAAAACAAATCCCAACTGTCACGCTTTAATTCCATAAACAGCGGTGACGGCACGCAGCAGTGGAGCTCAGACAGATGTTGGCTTCTGTGCTGTGAATATCTTGACACACACACACACACACACACACACACACAGAGAGAGAGAGAGTGTGTGTGAGTGTATAAGCGGCGTTCACATTCGAGTCAAGTCTTGAAGTTTGGTCAACTCAACAATTCAACTTCACTATGCAGAGATTTAGCAAACATGAAGAGCTGAGTGTCAGACCGTGCAGATGTGACTGTTACGTAGAGCAATGCTGCCCCCTGGTGTGAGAAATGGGAAGAATGGGAAATTAAATGCAGGTCACTGATGGTTACCACTAGAGGCTCCTATTAATAACATAATGTGATGCAAAACTTGAGTGATCCTCAAGTTGACCCTCCACAGGGAGGTCAGGGAGGAGATTTTAGAAAATTGTAATTTCAAATGAGGCTGGCAGTGGTCAGCTATTCCTGATTCAAAATCACTTACTGTGCCGAGCTTCGGTGACTCATTTCAGTGGTGCTCTTCGGTGCAGATGTTTGCAATGCATGAATATGGATCCTCCGGTTGAATAGACAGCCCCTGTCTAACCACTGGTGTGTTCTTACAGTTTTACAAATACAACATCGAAGGTAAGGTGTAAGATGGGTGATGATTTGATTGCTATTAAAGAAAAATAGCAGGATTGGTGTAATTGAGGTCAAGAATCAGCTGCTTTCAGCACTGTCACCCTGCTGAGTAGAACAAGAAATTATAAATGTCAGGCTGCAATGGAAGATGATCCGTTAAAATGTAGTTCTTCAGATCAAACTATGAACAAACTTCACTTTCTTTGCATGACTCGCGCCAGGTTCATGATTGAACCACCATTGAAAGAGAGATTTAAAGAGTCACTCCAACAATTTAGTATTGCACTCTTTCTACAAGAAACAGATTTAAAGAAGCGATAAGTTCAAATTTTGGTTGAAAATTTGACCAAAACTATCAACAGACTGTGGAGGAATAACAGATTTGGTTTTATGGCATCTATGTATTGTGTTACAATGTTTAGCATGCTAACCAGCTAGCCCCCACTTCCAACTAAAAGCTCCTGCTAACAGCAGAATCACCAACACTTCCCAGGTGCTCTGAGCTTCTAGTCTGGACTGCTAGCTCCACGGCGAATTGAGCCAACTAGTTACTGCAGCCACAGTTGGAAGCAGTTAGCAGTAACTCTAGCAGTTAGCTAGTGGGTTAGTTTGAAGTGGTCCGTTCTTACATATTGCATATTTAAAGGAAAATTGAAATTACAGCGATCCAATATAATAATATGAGTATCAATTACACCTCATCTTACAATTCCCATAATGCAACCAACTGCATAATTTAGTTTGACACCCCCTCCCCGGCTAATGCCAACTCTTTCAACCTCCAGTTTTTAATTCAGGCTTGTGGTTACAAATGTTTCAGTCAAGTAAATGCTGATGATGCAATCACCTGATGATGCCTTAAGGTTTTTGAAAGCTCCTCCGAAACCACAGAGGGCATGAAATAACAGAATTTACAGGCTAATCAGTGCTCCTTGACTGAATCTGAAATTGTGTGCAGTAGCCCTTTAAATTGAAGCTTTTAGTAAAGGCCTTATGTTCACACATTTTATTTCAAATTCTTCAAAAGTGTGATCAGAGGCGCAATTTACTCGTCTCATGGCGAACATTAAAATTTTAATTTGACAAATGCCAATGTGTGATTTAACCACACGTCTAAGAAGCGATTAAACAGTCATTTGGGGACATTTTCTAATTTGCCACGTTTTCAGTGCGGCCGCTTATTTTCTGTTCTTTGTTGACACACTCATTCATCACAGAGCACGGCTTTGACTGCATCAGACAATCACCGCTCACTGTACTGTACGTGTCTGGCTCCAGTTTGTTCCACTGCGCTGAGGATGGAAACGTTACCAAGGGAACCAGCCAGAGCGACAGAGTGTACATTCCTATTAGAAGACACCGATAACTACTGAGTGGAAATAACTGAAGGTCACAGGTGACAGCGCTGCAGCGCGTCCGACACCTAAAATATTAATGCAGATAGCCCCACCTTTCTCAGGCACATGTGTCGCATTTTCTGCTAGTTGCTCGCACATTTCCTGACAATAAAACACACAGTGCAGTGGTGAAACACATGATGTTATATAAGTCACATACTTTACACACTGAACGTCAACATTTAATGTAGAAAAATACATTGCAACTGTTTTTATGCTACATTTGCTTCTGATAGCAAGTAATGCTACATTCATGACTAGGAATGCAAAGGGAAATTTGTTCCACCGAGCACAAAATCAGAGGGCTTTGTCTTCTTCTATGGTGTGTACAAAAAGTCCAAAACAAATGCCACTTAGACACAAGTTAAAAGTTCAGGCACTATAATGACTTCCTCCTCGTGTGGGGGTTGTTCTTGCCCAGGGGGGGCACTCCGCTGCTGGGGGAGGCCTGTGATGACCCGGTGCAGGAGCTGCATGACGCCCGGTCCACCCTGTAAGAGATGGAGTTATAAAAGACAGGGTTGCTGTGGCCGCCCGCCTCATCATGTTGAGGCGGGCGGCGAGATGGGCTGTCGTAAATGTCCAGGCTACGGCACATGCAGCAGAATAAGGCCCTGAGTTTGCTGGGCTCAGACAGCTTTGAGCGCTCGGATAAAACATGTCTGCGCTCCTCTGCAGGGGAGGGGAGGAGATTCATACAGCTGGTGCCCCCCTCCATGGGAAGGCTCAGGTTGCACAAGCTGCTGCGTACGTCCTCTTCATATGCAGCATCAGCGGTTTCTGCTGCAGCCTCTGACACCTCCCTATCCCCCCGCACGTCCTTAGGCTGCCTCTCCCGCTCCTCTGCCCCCGCCTCAGGCCTCCCGTCAGGCTCCTCTGTGCTGACAGTGAGAAACCTCAGGACCACCAGGTTAAGAAAAGCCCCAATTACTGTCAGCCCGACCAAAATGTACATGAAGCTGAACGCAACGTAGGGGGGTCGCTTCTGGAGAGCATCTCTCTTCTGCAGCGCCACAAAATCGCCAAAGCCGATGGTGGTGAGCGTGATGAAGCAGTAGTAGTAGGCATTGAAGAAAGTCCAGCCCTCGAAGTGGGAGAAGGCTGCGGCTCCGATACACAGCGTGCTCATGCATGACAGCAGACCCACCAGGACCATGTTCCCCATGGATACCTCCGTCTTCTGTAAGCCCAGGCCTTGCTTGGCTCTGCGCAGGAGGTAGCGGACTAAAGTGTTGATCCTCTCGCCCAGGCTCTGGAACATGACCAGTGTCAGAGGGATGCCCAAGACAGCGTAAAACATACAGAAGGTCTTGCCAGCATCAGTGCGCGGTGTAGCGTGGCCATAACCTACAAAGTCACAGTATAGTGCAGGTCACATAATGTGTCTGTAAAGATTCAGTCATCAAGATTACTGCTTATTAAACACTGCAAGGCTACACAGGTTTATATTAAAACTCCTGTAAACATGGTTTTACGCAATGTGGCTAACTGTATTGCGTCAGGATAGGTCAGAATAACTCAGTTGAAATTTCAAACTTTTGACCTCCAAACGTTCCAATGTCAAACGTACACAACAAACATGGCTGAGCGTGACAAAATGATGTTCTTCGGTTGAGTGTTCACACAACTGAACTCTCAGCAGTGCAGTCTCCTCGCATATATTAAAGAAAAAGAAAAAACAGAGGAGGAAAAACACCACACGAGGGAAAAGACGCTGTTGTACATTTTGTTTTACAGCAGTTTTATGCTTTGGAATGTATTAAATATTCCATTCAGTTGCCTCATGAAAATACTTTCGATTACAAGGACAACCTTCAACTCCAATTATTGCACTTCTTTTTTTTCCTTTTTTCTTTTTTCTAGCAGGAGGGCAGACATTCTGGAGTCCTGAGTTGTCTGGAACGCAGAATTGGACGTTTCTCTCAGGTTGAAGTTAAGCAGGAATGCTACATTGAAAATATTTACTGCATCCCTGATTTGCTTCTTTTTCTCACCTGATGTGCTATACAGAGTTATCACCCGTAGAGGTGGCTGCCATCTTGTTTGAAAAACTCAACTGCAGCGTCCCTTTCCAGAAACCATGACCAGTTACTCAGGTTCATCCACATACCTTCCTATGAGCAGTGTCACTAAGGACAAGGACCTAATTTCTGTCTACTGAACTACACACATACAACTGAGCACAATAACTGTGCTTCTACTAACAAGGGTGTAGGTTTGCATATGGGTGTTATAGACAACCAATATTTGAGCTTGCTTGCGTTATCTTTGGAATGAAGTCACATTAGATCATTCCTATGTGCCCGCTCAAAGGCTACGTCTCCCCGGCATGCTGTAATAACATTTGAGTGGCTGAGAGGTTTTATGTCATGTGCAAATTTGATAGTTGACATATTAACTGCCTGACATGCAGGAGTCGAGAGCTGATCATTTTCCCCCATGTTTGTGGTACGGACTGGCAGCCATGATAACTTCAGTCTTTCAAATCACTTTCTCTGTTTCCTCTATTGTCTGCACTGTAATGTTATTTAGTCCATACCGACACATTTTGAACTATTTATAACAAGGCTATAGATATAGATATCAACTGAGCTGATTTTGAGAGAAAATCGTTCACAAATTTAAAAAACATGGTTATCGCTAGTCCAATGGTGGGTTGTTGTGTCCCTACCAATGTTTGGACCCAACCCACGCCCTTACTGTCTACTAATGATCTACTCACGGATGAGAAGACCGTGCTCATGACAGCATGGCACGTAAACATTAGTGCCGTCTTCTGAGTTTAGTTAGCTAAAGGAACTAGCCACTCTCCCTCCTGCAGTGGGAGCGGCAGTGCAGTGATATGGTTGGCATCCTCGAACAAGTTCTAATCAGACAAAGGAAGAGAAAACAAATGAGCAGCTGGACCGTGTGTGGGTGTGTGGGGTCTGATAAAACTGTCCAGGAAACATGAAACAGGGGAAATTTCCTTTCAGCTTTACATCTTTGTTATGGTTCATTAGCTAAGTGGTCATGTTCCTCCACTCGCAAGGACTTAGTGACCCATCTTAATATTTCCAACAGTGATAGACGCTATGCAAAACTAATTTGCAAAAAGAGACGGCACATTGATGTAGGTATATGAAAAGTTGAATAAACTGATCAAAGTTTCCAATGTTTTATTTTGGCTCTGCAGTCAGGTCAAATTTGATTCATGCAGACCTTCTATCACAAATCACCAACTTCAAAGTGTCAGTCTTTGCCAAACGTAATTTATGATCGGGTCAGCTGATGTTTTCTCATAGTGTTGTTTTCCACCACAAACACAGTGGAGCATAAAATCTGAAATCTATTCCCCTTAGGAGCTGGTAGGGACTAAAAACTGAGCTATAATAGAGTGAATACTGGAAATACATTTGTCAGGAGGCCAAAAAAGCGGACTCCAAATGAACGACAATGACAGAGGAGTCATATACTTTCAGGTTGATTTTATCAAGTCAGCATAAGTACAGTTCAAGTAGATTTCTAGAGATTATGGAGTAACACACTCATATCAGTTTACCAGCAGTATACCCATTTTCTTTTTTTATAACCCATTTTGAAATGTTTCTGTACTTGTCAGTATAAACCATGTATCCTTCATTTCAACTTAACTACAATAAGTACTGTACATCTCTGCTTGGTACATAAAAAGTAAACTAAAAGCATCCTCTCGCATGTTTAGATTTAAAAAGTCTATTAATAGCACGCTTGAATAAATGACTGTTATGTGTTTTCGATTATACAAGAACAAGTGCATGTTTTTGAGTAAGTCTATGTTCCTGAGTCTGGATCTGGGCACTAGCAGAGTTTTTTACACCACTTCTTCCTCTTCTTCTTCTTCTTGATCTGGCTCTTGAGACCTTCTAGCTGGGTCTTCATGGAGCTCTCTTCCTCCTTCCAGTTCCTCCTCCTCCTTTTCAAGAGTCTTCTTGAGGCCGTCAGTGGCTTGAAGGAGGGATGTCTTGTCCTCCTGCCACTCGGTACGATGGCTCTCCAACTGCTGCCGGCTGTTTTTAAGAGCAGTCAGGAGGGTGTTGTTTCTCCTGTTGCTGCTTGTCAAGCTGAGCCACATGAAGAGCTCTGGATTTCTCCACCTCCTTAAGCAGGGAGGTTTTTCCTTGCTGCCAGTGGAGGCGCTCTGTCTGCAGATGAAAATACTTCCCGGTCTCCACTTTATGTTCTTCAAGCTGGGTTGCAATGAGAAGCACTGGCTCTTTCCAAAGTCATTCTTAGCGTCCTCCTTTTGTCTTAGAAGAGTGTTGTTGATCTTGCTCAGTTTGTGTAGCAGCTGGTGAACTTGAGCCTTCACAAACAAAAGATCGTCCTCCAGCTCTTCACTGCAAAAAAGGGGGGTCTTAAAACAAGATAAAAACACTATCTGAGGGAAAAGGTACTTAAAACAAGTGAAATGATCTGTCCATGCAGCAAGATAATTTCACTTGACAAGATTTCTTAAATTAAGATTGTTAAATCTAGAAATAAGAATGTCTACAGAGGTATTTGGAAGGCTTAAAATAAGCCAAAGTGCTGGTTTTAAGATGACCCTAAATTAAGTGAAATACTAAGTATAAGCATAAAAATAAGCATAAAATGCTGGTTTTAAGGTGCGATTACTTAAAAAGCAACTTTTTACAGCCTCAAAATAAGTGAAATATACTAAATATAAGCAATTACAAACAAAGTCTTACCTTTAGCAAATTAAACTGAAGATTAGTTAATATTAAATTTAGAGAAAAATACCATAGTATTAGTGAAGAATGTCTAAGCTCTGTCTTAATCCAAGTAGGTTTATCTTGAAACAAGTTTAACTTCATCTTAAAACTAAACCTTAAAACCTAAAGCCTGTCCTCATTTTTAGAATATACATCTTACAGAGATCACAACCAGAATGACTTATAGGAGCGTTCAAATAACAACTGTAGTTACCTCCATTTTTACTTCATTATATGTTTATGTATATTTATCTTTGTTCATTTTTCCTATTTACATGTGTGCCTCCCACTTTGTGCTGCTACAACTCTCCATTTTCCCCTCTGGGTATCAATAAAGGATTACCTTACCTTATCTTACCTTGATTTTAATATTAATTAACTTAACTAAGTATATCTTGATCAAAAGATTAAAGGTCAATTTTGTAAGAAAAGTTGATTTTTCTTATTCCTAACTGGTAGGACGTGTCGGCCACCATCCCAAAGCATCAGTATTTGAGGAGTTGGGAATGAGGCTCAGAAGGTCCACTAAACGGACCTTTGATTTTTCTGTATACTTGTCAGTATATATTTTTAGATATAAATGCATCAAGTACATCTCTGATAATTAGGATACATTTAGAGTAAACTGAAAGCATACTGTTATTATGCAGTATTATGCAAAACATAGGTAAGGACATGGAGATACCTGAGTAACAATCACCTTCTGAGGAGCTCAAATGGAAGCTGTTAGTTTCATCCTCTATGCGGCACACAGGCTGTGCTCGGCTGAACTTACTGGATTCTAACGGTGAGTCCAAATGAAATTGGCACAACGACTGCGACCTGACAGTACTCAGTGTAGCTGTCTGCCCTCCATCTATGTGCTCGCTCTGTTCCAGTCATATTTTCATCAACACAGGCCTACAATGGACAGACCAACCATCACAAGCCTCATCAGG